>JAANSP010001702.1:0-14600 GCA_036850745.1 Homidia socia | reverse complement strand
GCCAATATTCTCATTTTTTCTGTGTTGAACTTCGTCATTATCATCATCAGTGTACTACGTACCTATTAGACACGACTTGCTTTCGGCTGATAATGTAAAATTTTCTTGTTAGAAATGGTATCGTCTCCAACAACAGTAGTAGTTGTAGATGATGTGCAATCAGCAAAAAACCAACAACATTAGTGCAACTTTTATACTCACAATCCACCCACGCAATTTTTACCACCAACAACCAATAAAGTTACTGTTTTTGTATAAAAACTACGCAAGCTCACCTTCATCCAAATAAATAAATTAGAATTACTCAGCAGCCAGAATAAAAAGGTTTATTTATTGACTAAATTCGTAAATTTAACAAAACGTACGCACCTCAGCAGATATACAAGTGCATATGGTCATCATATAATGCTTACCTTGTATATAAAAAAAGTAATTATTACGGTTGTTTTTAACCGAAGGATTCATTAAAAAGCTATTTGAAGCGAAAGTTATCATTCTTTGAACATCATCTTATGAAGATGCCGATGATGATGATGATAATAAAGTAACGTAGGTATCTTCTCTTTCTTCATAATCACCATCATCATCCACAATGGTTTGTAGACACATCATTGGCCATTTTTTCAATTCATAGCATATGGAATAATATGTATATTATTTGGTGAATTTTCATTTCGTCGGGCTTGCCGTCTACACTCTCTGCTATATAAAAAATGAGAGATGTACATGAACTTTATAATAGTTGGTTTTTATACGGCAGCTCTCCGCATGGAAAATCACAAGGAAAAAAAAGAGTACGACGATGAATTTTCATTTCGCCGGGCTTGCCGTCTACACTCTCTGCTGTATAAAAAATGAGAGATGTACATGAACTTTATAATAGTTGGTTTTTATACGGCAGCTCTCCGCATGGAAAATCACAAGGAAAAAAAAGAGTACGACGAAGACGACGAGAAACCAGTAAAAAAAGAAGAAGAGTTGAGCTGGTAAATGAAGCAATATATCTTCACCTACTACTGTGAAAGGGAATGCATATAAATTAACTGTGAGGGATGATGACGATGATGATGATGAGCTGCCGCATGGCATGCAATACAACAACTCTGTGAGTTATATGCACGATAAATATACATGCAATGGCAAAGCATGTACGTATATATACAATGTATGTATTTTTTGTATAGGTGATAATGATAATAAATATTACTTTTTTATAATACTTTTGCCACCACATCTTCACTCTATAATAATAATTCCTAGTTTTTTACGCTTCATCATGCCTACCTTGGCGAAATACATTATCAAATTGTGTGAATAATCATTACATGCATTTTAAATGTGGGCAAGAGAGCAAAAATGCATTTTAGCTTGGAAAGCTGAACAAGAAAAAAATAACACATGAGCTGTTTGACTGTCTGGCTGAATGGGAGACAAAAAAACATGGGTTTATGAGCCAACAACCACACACACCATATAATAATAATATGTATTATTATTATCTATATCGCATATTCATTCAATTGAATTGAAAGAGCAGCCGAAGGTGCTGCTCGCATGTACAACAACTTTGCCATAGGTATCAGCATATCATCTCATTTTGTAGAAATAATAATAAGAAAGAAATGGAAACGAAATAGAGAGAGAGGAAGAAAAAGGCAAGGTCTTCTTGCTTGACTGACTCTGAATATCCATTAAGCGTATTGTAATGATGATGTTGATGATGATTATTATTATGTATGCGTTTCCATTATTCGCTTTGCGTGCCTTCTGTTTTTCATTTTGTTTTACAATGTCCAGTCCGCCCGTTTGTCTATGACTAATACAATGAATTATTAACGAACCAGCAAACCAACGCCGATCCTCATTCTCTCAACAGAAAACAAAAGTGGTATAATAATAATAATCCAATATGTGTGCATATAGAGAAGAAGGTAAAGTAGTACAATAGTAGCATCCAGTTGTGTTGTGGTAAAGGTAAAAACTTGAAAATGTTTTTGGCATAAATTATGCATTTTATCGCATATTTTTTTCTCGGATGTATCAGCAGCAGAGAAAATGTTTTGACNAATTATGCATTTTATCGCATAATTTTTTTCTCGGATGTATCAGCAGCAGAGAAAATGTTTTGACAACGACCAAGTGGTCAGTGGTTGGTCGTACTCGTACTCTTTGCGTCCTTGTCACATCCGATTCTGATTCTCACCCTGGGCTGCTTCACACAATCTATTATATTCACTCCCCATCCTTTTCAGGATATAATACCAGCACTGCTGATGTAAATAATAGGGCACAGGAAAAAGTAACGACGACCATGATGATGATGATGATGATGATGATAGAATAAACCAACAAGAGAAAAAGAATAGTCGTTTTGTGCTCGTCAGTACTGTGCTGCTGCTCCTGCTCTTTTGGTCAGTTTGACTTTGATGGATGACTACATGATTTCTTTGCGTCCTTGTCACATCCGATCCTGATTCTCACCCTGGGCTGCTTCACACAATCTATTATATTCACTCCCCATCCTTTTTCAGGATATAATACCAGCACTGCTGATGTAAATAATAGGGCACAGGAAAAAGCAACGACGACCATGATAGAATAAACCAACAAGAGAAAAAATAGTCGTTTTGTGCTCGTCAGTACTGTGCTGCTGCTCCTGCTCTTTTGGTCAGTTTGACTTTGATGGATGACTACATGATTCTGACTATCAAAATAATAAGGCTTTGCATTTTATTTCCTTCCATGGTCGTGATGATGATGATGAGTAGTTGTAGTGCGTACATAACATATCCACCTTCAAATCTGCTTTTATCTCTGTTTGGTGATGTAGCTTGCACTTGCTACAGCATTTTCTTTTTCTTTCTTCTGATAGATTATCACAATCAAGTCTGCTAGCGAAACAGACATGCATGTCCCATTCGCTCAATCCAGGTTTTCTTGAGAGCTTACAACATGGATTCACATTTACATTTGTGCTGACTGAGAAGAAAAGAAATAATTCACAGCTGATACATACTATGATACTGATGTACAATGATAGCAGCACTGAAACAATGATGAATGACCACTTTTTCCCTTGTCTTTTTTACTTTCCTAGAGAGTTGTAGTACACAGAAACTTCTACTATGGTTTTTTCTGTTTGAATGGTAAATTAAGAACATCGTCAACAGAAAGAGAATCGGAGAAGAAGAAAACTCCGCCGAGACCAATGAATTGGACATGTAAGCAAGCAAAAAGGAAACTTTTTTTGTTTCGTCATCATGATCATCATCTCCGCTTCTCTCTCTCTTCTATTTTTCTTAGATAGGCTGAATGAATAATGGAAACAACAGAACACGGGCAAATGTATAAAACGAAAAAAACTCTTTACTAGTTTGGACTTTTTTTTTGTTGTTTCTGATAAAAAAAAGAGTTTCGGTCATTCTTCAAGTTCTGACATTATACCTAACACCAGCCTTGGTACGTACCTAGTAGTAGGTACATCAACACTTTTTTTCCACTTGCACACAGCTCCACTCTGCTCTTCTCTCTTTGACACAAGTATTCAATTAAAAGTTACTCAAGATTGAGAACTGATAGGAGAAAGGGAGAAAAAAAGATTAATATGGAGACCAAATCAAAAGAAATAAGCCGTGCAAAGAGGCGAGCATCGGATTGAGAAAAAAATACTCTGAATAAAATAAAAGGGTGTATACCTAAATTAAGAAGAAAAAAACTCTTTTTTAGCTCGACACGGTGACTATTTTGTTCTAAGGGAATCTCTCTCCTAGTCTATTAGTGTTTCTCTCAAGTTTGATCGATTGATTAGACTACACACAAAAAAGAAGAAGAAAAGAGTGAAGCAAATAAGACGACAACACATTTACATATCATACAATATGCATGTTGCTTAACTAAGCTCGGTAGACTTTTTTTGTTTTATTTGCTGATGGAAAAAAGAAAAAAACCTTTTACGTCTTGCACACACCAAAGGCAAACATTTTTGTTTGGATTGTACCTAAAATAGGACATAAATTGGACTCTTTTCCTTTTTTCTCAAGTTTGATCGATTGATTAGACTACACACAAAAAAAAGAAAAAAAGAGTGAAGCAAAGAAGACGACAACACATTTACATATCATACAATATGCATGTTGCTTAACTAAGCTCGGCAGACTTTTTTGTTTTATTTGCTGATGAAAAAAGAAAGAAGAAAAAACCTTTTACGTCTTGCACACACACACCAAAGGCAAACATTTTTGTTTGGATTGTACCTAAAATAGGACATAAATTGGACTCTTTTCCTTTTTCTCTCCTTCGGCACACGGCGTTTCTTCCAAGAAACTCTGTAATTTGATGAAAGAAAAGGAATAATAACAATGTGTAAAGCACGGTTTAGGCACAAGGCAGACGCTGTATATGCTTTATAGAGAGTTTCCGACGAAAAAAGTAAGTCTGCCCATAGCAAAAGAGGTCTTTTTTACTTTCTGTTGCTATTATTATGAATTAGAGCAGTGTATACCTTAAATGCATTTCTCATCCCTCAACGAGATTACACCATCATCTTTTTTATGCAAATACATATTGTAAATACAAATAGATTAAGGCGTGGTTTTTGTTTCTTGAGAAAAAAATGCACAATATAAAACAAAGCTAAATTTTTTGTATAAATGATGATGATGAAGTGTGTATAGCAGCAGCGGTATACAAGAAAGAGCTGATGATGATGTGCTGAAAATATGTATAGGTATATAATATGATGCATTATGGGTTTATAATATTGCCTCTGCTGTTGCAAGTAAAGGCGGTGGGCGAGAGAAGCTGCGATGGTAAAATGAAAATATAAGATTTCATTCTTCTAACAGAAACTAGTGGTGACCTAAACTCTAGAGGAAAAGTTTTTTTTTTACAAAAATGTTCATTCTTATTTGTTCTTGATCAGAACAAGCAAGTCTTTTTTCTTCTTATTATTCTTCTGCATGGTCATCTTTTGCCAGTACAAAAAAAGACAAGACACAAGCAGGCAAGACTGGTTTTTTCTCATGTAAATTCATCGCTCTGAGCAAATGATATGATATGGTCACCACTACATGCCACTTATAACAGCAAGAGAGAGAGAGAGTATAAAATGATGGCTGCGGATGTATAGCATGCAAGTATATAACAATAAAAGTATAGAGAGGTGCATTCATCATAAACCGACTGGATAAAATGGAAGTTCTCTCTTGTGTAATTTTAACCAACAACATTGTTGACGTGGTAGTAGTAGTAGTGAGGTAAGGAAGGAGAAAAAAATCTACAATGGTCATCATCGTCAGCAGGAGCAGCGGTCTTCTTGGTTATTGTTTGGTTGGTGTAACAGAACACAGCACAAATGGTCAAGACGAGACGATGGCAAGAAGGAGGGAAATGAGAGAGGATGATGATGATTAGATGATGAGAATGAAGAATACCTACATGCTGTTGTGTAATGTGTGTGTTGTTGTGCGCGTTATACGGTAATAATAATGGAGTACAGAGACTAATATGTAAATTTAAAAGATTTAGTGAAGGAACAAAAGTGCGCGGATCAGGTTCTTAATTAAAACATAAATTTAGAATTAAATTCTCCTCTTTGTATTTTCTCTCTACACAAGTCATTTATATGCATGCTGCTGCCATGTATATTTTTATAATATGCGGATGATATACAAAAATGAAAAAGGAAAAACTACTTTGGTAGAGTCGGGCCAAGTTGCTGGAATGAAAAAGAAAGAAAAAAAGTCTTATAAGTAATCATAAAGTTTTAAAAGTAAGCGAAACTCCTTTGCTTCTAATTTTCTGACATGAATATGCGAAAAAAAAAATCCTGTTCTTTTTTTCTACTTCTTTTTCAGTAGATAGTAGAGACAAGCATGGGCAGTTCTATTGCTTTGTGGGCTGGGTGTTTGTACATGCATAAGAAAGTGATATCATCAATTGATGAACGATTTAATCGGCGGATCCTCTATCCTCTCCACCACCACCACCAAACACACATCGCCATAATAAAAAATATAATATTGCCTTTGGATGTCTGCTCATAAATGTGCGATATAACTTGTCTTGTTTGTAATTACAATAATTAAGGTGATAGACTGCTTCTGCTGCTGGTGGTGCTGCTCTTGTTGTTCCATTCCAAAAAATATACTCATGCATAGGCATCAGCTTAGCAAGAGATTATCCTCTTTCCTTTCAAATTACTTCCACCCTAAAGAATTTTTTTTTGCGTGTGAGAGTGTGTATTTACGTAAAAAGGATATGGATACGTGATTATTATTATAGCATTTTAATATGTATTGCGTGTATACACATTTGCCGACATGAAAAAATAAAGTTTTTTTTTCAAAGAAATTTATACATTTTTTCCCTTGGTCGTATTAAATCTTTTTTTATTTACATTAAATAATAAAAACAAGTCCAATTAAGATACACACACACACAATTTATATTTTTTACATGAATTATGAGTGAATATTAATTAACCATGCTAAATTTCATTTAAGTTAATTGTAGCAGATGAAAAATTGCTATATCAAGTTGTCCAACAATAGGGCTAATATTACATGCACAAAGAATTATTATTGTTGGCTGGCTGCTGCTGCTGTTGTTGTTGTAAATGGCCTTTGTTTAATAAACAAAAATTTACGAGCTGGAAGACACGCCATACATAAAGTCTCTCCGGCTAGTTTTTTACAAGAACAACCACAAGAAAATATCTATATGGAAGAAGCAGCAGCTTCAAAAGTTCTTTTAAATTCAAAAAGGCTCCCTGAAGAAGAATAACAAGAAAAACAGTTGGGCTGTTGTGATATCTTTTCTACAAAATTACTTGTTTAAGCTTCAACAGACCTCTTGGCTAAATAAATAGCCTGTCGTTATTTAGAACACAAGTATACACACATTACCACAATAATAAAAATCCATTTTAAATGTAACAGGAGCAGGAGCAGCAGCAGTCAAACATCAAAACCTCCACGGGGGTACACAATGATCCATGTCATTTTCTTCGGCGTGAGCAGCACCACCGGAACAATATTTCTTGAATCAAATAATGTGAAAAGAAAATTGTAATAGTAGAAAAAGTAGCACTGTGAAGCGTGATAAAGGGTGAAATATTTTATTATTATTATACCGCTGTGTTTCACCATTCAATAGAAAGGTACCAAAGGCATTATATACCAATAAGTTGATTATTTATGTTTTAATTTGATTCTTTCAAAAAGAAAGAAAAAAAGTTAACCTTGCCTTCTTGTCATCCTTATCATCATTTTAACCAAAAGCTCATGAACAAGATTCAAAAAAGTTTGCTTTTTCTGTTAATTCTACTAATCTACCTATCCATTTCGCTAGTTAACTTGCATACATATTCTGCACCTCTCTCTCTAGTAATTTTTTTACTAGTACAAATATCTCATGATGTTGTTTTGTGATGTCAGTAGTGGCGTTCCTCTAGCGTTTTTATAGTCTTTCGCCGGTCGTCGTCGCTGTACATGAAAGCAGCCATCTCATCTACTCACATAAATCAAATGTCAGTGGGTAACTCCATAAATCATTAGTTGTGTGCTGTGCAATATATTTATATACCAAAAGCACACACACATACTTGCTTTTTCTTCTTATTGCAGTGGTATAATATATTCACAACATAACATATGGACAATAATACATCATTTTATGCTCATGCCAAGTTTCTACTAAATATTTCGTGATCCATACAAGAAAAATACATTATTGCATTACAGAACCATGATGATGATTATGATGATGATGATGATGATACACGTACATATTTTTTGTGGTCTTCTTTTTCTTCATATCTACTATATAGTCTCTAGTCATACATGAAAAATTTGAAAAGAACTATTAAGCTTGTAAATGTGCAATTTACGATTAATGTTAGCTGGTCAGTCACCGTGCTGCTGCTGCTGCTGCCTGTATTTTATACCATTGCATGTCTGCATACCTGAGTACTTACTTGTATCTAAAATCCAAGCAGTCTTCTCAAGTTGACCACATAAATCATCAGCTGAAATGTAATAAATAGTAAACATGCACATTGTACATTATGCATGGAATGTACTAAAGAAAAGAATATTTTGTATTTTTAGGGAGTCGCCTATTTTTGGAAAGTCTATGAATACCTTTGGACAATGTATTTTATTTTGGTTTTGGCGGCGGTAGAGGAAGCATGTATCATTCTCCGTAAACTTTCAAAGCAGTTTGTCAATTTAATTTCCTAATGCATCTTTCTAATTTCAATATATATTCAGATTTTTTTCATCTTTTTTTCTGCTTCTCCTCCACCAAATGTAAATCAGAGAAAGGTTCAAGTTCACGCACATTTTTATTCCCAAGTCTGTAATTTTAAATGCAATGATTGTGCCATTGTTCACTGAGGCATGGAAGGGCATGTACAAGAGATCCCGTCTAAAAAATAAATGGAGAAAGAGTTTACAGGGAGAGAGATAGATATAAACAGCAAGCAAAATGCTTATGATGATGATGATGATAATACGCAAATGAGATTTTTTTCTTTATTTTTTCAAATGGATAATGTGTTTAAAGGGAAACCTGAATCCGTGAAATTTACTGGGTATATTTTAGTCTGATTCGCATCTCTTCAATTTTCTACTACTGCTACTACCGTATCAATGCATTACATATATTAATATGCAGCACACAATTCAAAGTGCATTGCATGTGCAAGATTTTCTCTCCCTATTTATCTTGCACTGTATTCGTTTTTACTCCACCACTTGCTCCGTGGAGAAGTTTGTTTTAGGAAAAGTAATACAAACTGTTTTTCTCCACATTTTCCTCCACTTTTCTTGTCCACGGCCAAACAATTTGATATTCAGGGATCATACAATCTTGCAATAAATCTAAATCCGACCCGACAGCCTAGGATCTCGGGTTTCAAGGAAAGCTAATAATATCTACAACAGCACACACACACACACAAGTATAGCACAAATTATAGAGTAGGGTGGGACACATGATATCAAAAAACAAAACTGATTCTCAGCTCAGTTCCCTATAAATGCATGCATGGGTACCTATGCTGCTACTCCTGCTAAAAGTCAACATTTTCTTTCTATTATTTTTTCCAAAAGACCACCACCACCACCAACATCAGTAGAAAGCAGCAACATGATTTTTTTCTCTTCTTTCTCTCCCACACTCCATGCACCAGCCAACTTTATTTACTACCATATAATTTTGATTGTGTGGTGGTAGTATATATAGTAGTCCTTCTCCTGACTTTGATAATAGGTAGGTATGTTAGTAGAGAGAAAAGAAAATATTTTTCTCAAAATTCAGTGAACGCTTCTTCTTCTGCTGCAATGCTTTCCTACGAGTGCGTATGTGCAGATAAAACAACTATGTACTATTATAGCTTCACCAGAGAGAGATGCAAGTGAGCAAGATGCATTTTGGTGCATTACTTTGCTGCACTCTGAAAATGAAATGCTCGGTTGGTGTACATACATACATGACGATGATAATAATATAATGCAAGTGATATTTTTTGTGTGATTTCGATTGTAGTAGAATTTTCACAAAAGTGTGGTGTGATGTAGCTGTATTCTTCTAAAGTAATAATAATAATAGCAACAGTAATGCAATATATTTATATATAAATAGTTTCCCCATCACTTATGGTTGTACAACCCCACTTACCCATGAGAAATGAATAGGACGGATGTAAAAACTGAGGCGGAAAATTGGGGTGGGATACTATTCCCATTTTCCTATCTAGTAACACTTCATTTTGTATCATGAACTTGTTCTTGCTATAATATTGCATTACATAAATTTTAGCAGAGAGGGGCATCATTGGTGGAAAAAATGCAGCAAGTGCATCAACATTTTTTTGAGTTTATTAGATTTTCTTTTGAAACTTGATTAGGTTTTGTTTTACAGGTGGAATTTCAAATATTTTTTTAGCATGTGCAAACTTAAATTGAAAAAATTTCCCAGTAGTTCGGTCACAATAATTTACTTTTTGTGCAAACACTTCAAATTTTAACTTTACAAAACAATAAAAATTTTCGCTTTTTTTCTTGGCATTTTACTTATTTATCTAGAAATATACACACTGAACATGCTTTATTCTCTAATCATATTACCCTATACACAGTTTATAAATATATTGATGCAATAAAGTTGATGATTTATGTTCGTGATGCATTTCTGAGGCAGTATTTTTTCCCTTTATATACCGCATATATTTCTGAGAGAATATAAATTACAAGGTAGTATTTTCATATCCCAAAGCATTATTATAGCTGTACTGTTTATACGCATACTTTATTCTTCTATATCTCGTCATCGTTCATCATCATCATCAAATAAAACACCCGTGCGTTGTTGGCTGGCGCGCACAGTCACACATTCCTTTTTACTTCCTTATAAAATATATCGAGTAATAATAATAATAGTAATGGTAACTAAATGAAGTGAAGTATATATACTTTTTGTATATAATGGGCTACCGATCGATCTTCTTCTACTACAGCAGCAACGCATACTTCCTTCTCCACCACCAAACATCATCATCGTCCTCGCATAAAACCTCTACTCCTTTCTGTTGGGCCAACAACTCGACTCGTTTTGGTGATATTTTATGAACTTTACCGTATTATAATATAATAATAAAATATCACACAAAAGTTCCTTTTGTTTTCTCCTGAAACTGCTGCTGTGCTGGTGGTAGTGGTGGTGGTGGTCGATTCTACTCACTGTAAATCTAATAAGCTCAGGGCTCACACATGAGCCTTTGATTTTACTTTATACTTATTATTATGAATGAATAAGTTGAATAGGTATATCATGACACACACACCATTTTATCCCCGTCACACACACAACTGGACGATGAGGGCATGAAATGTCCAAGAGGTAGAATTATAATAATATTATTACGGCATCATCATCCTCATATCATGAGCTTTCTTCTTTTTTAAAAGGTGGATTCATCACAAGAATAGGTTGAATAATAATAATCAAATGTATTCATCGTATTCATTCCAGAGGGAAAACCACCACCAGGATGATGAACTCTTCTTCTTCTCTCATGCTCACTCCTCTTCTCTCTCTCTTTTCATTTCACAAGTCGCAAACGAAACTGCACATCATATCGTCATCGTCGTGTCTTCAACAACTACCCTTATAATTATCCTTTGTGAATTTAACATTGTGTATGCATGAAGGAATGTTTGCACATGCAGTCACGTAGAAGATGCTGATTAGGAGATTTATGTCTTCATCGTACAATATCGGCTTGTCGGCTGAGAGTTTCCTCTCGGCTCTTCTCCTCTATAATATCACCTATTCCCTCTCTCTCTCGACTTGTATTACTGTGAAAAAAGTTTTTTGCAGTTTGTTATATAAGTTTTATAGTGGTGGTGGTGGTTGGTTGGTAGGCATGCCCATCCAACTTATTCAACGTAACTACACCCAAAAATGGCTGAGAAGGACTGAAAATGCGTATATAATATTATTATATGGTTCTTATAAAAAAACTTTTTAAATGTTGGACGAGTATTATACCAAAGATATAAATTGTCTTTCTAGTTGATATTTGGCATTCGCCTTTGTTTCATGTCCTCCTCCTCCTCCTTCTCATCTACACGAGGATATATAGACGCATATTTATATGATTAGAGATTTGCTTTATGAGATGATGGTATAAACCTCTCAACCTTTTTAGCGACTGCGATTGATTTCTCAGTAAGATTGTCGATGATTATTTCAACCGATTAGTATATTATTCAGCTAAAAAGAGTTTTGAAAATAATGCCAATTTCTAAATTTTCAACTTCACTGGAAGAGCTACCTATCTTTTCAAATTTTTTCCAATTTCAAAAGGAAATTCACTATTGACTTTTGACTAGCAACACTACACTTTCTCATATTGCTCATTAGTGGTTATTTTCGGATAATTCAGAACATGTCCAACTTCCAGGATAAAAAATTAGGTGGGATGGGTTTTTCACTTAAAACTACATCATATTTAGTGGCCGCGATGGTTTCGCTTTTTTTTAAAAAAAAGCGTCATGTGTTTAATGTCAGTAAATAGTTGTCAGTTTGTGTGCAAGTGTAGCCGAGCCGACTACAATAATATATCTCAACAATAACTCTCTCTCTGCTGCTGCGTTTGTGACTTGCAGTAGCACACATGCGTGAAAAGTTATGGTTTCATTTGACTCATTATTGCTTTCAAATGATGTTCTAAAAGTTTTAGTTTTTCGGCTTTGAAGGACGCGATGAGAAGATGAAAATCATTAGTGGCGCATTATATATAGCTGAGCTGGTAAAGAAGGATTATATTCTCAAAAAGAAACAAAAAATGAAAAGATGTATTGCTGCAAAACCTTTTGCGGTAAAGAAAAAAAATTGTGGGATGGAACATGATGGTCACCAGCCAGCATCACCACCACCAGTAGTGTTCCAATGTGTTGTGTTGTATTTTGCCTCTGCCCATTCAATATTTTTCTCACAGAAAAAATAATGAACAACTTTTCACCTAATTAAAGCCAAGCCACTAAAAGGAGGACTAGATTTATGAGTTTACAAAGAGCGGATATTAATATCGAATGCTTTTTTGATGACGTTTTGCTGTAATAAGACATTTTGTACAAAGTAAAAGTCTTAGGTTATGGACAATGATCCAATAGAGAGCATTTATACATTTTAAAAGAAAAAAGTGTCTAGTTCATTTTGCGCAAAACCATGTGGTTGGTTAGAAGTATAGCTACCGACTTTCGGAACTTTTCAAAGAAATAGTAAAATAGCTTTATAGTTAAAACAAAATGATGAATTTGTTGATTGATATGATTTATAAAGAATGTTTAAAAATATATGCTTGGCACGTTAAATGTAAGGAATGACAATATAGCATTTTCTTTACATATTTGAAAAAGAAGGACGAATCTCTACGTAAGCACATGGTTTCAATAAATTTATTTGATGACTTCCGATGTGAAAGTTTAAATGCACTTTATGTGCTTGTAATGGGTACTTAAAATGTAATAGTTATCCGCTCCAAAATCATCTCATTTTTTGACTGATGAGATGTTTAAAGGCACTTAAAAGCATATTACATGATTATTGAAATATCCGTTACATAAATAATCTTTAAAATAAAATAAAAAATATTTCCAACCAAAAAACTTTTTTCAATCTCAGTAAGTTCATTCAGTAATGATCACCATTACTATTTCAATTTAGGCAACTATTTTCAAAGTGTTCATCTTTTAAATTTGTTTGTTTTGACTCTTGTCTGTCGGTTACTCTACGGCCCTTGATGATACAATACAGTCATTTAAAACGGTATTAAAACCACAAAACAACATTAAATAAAAACAATACAGGAACTTTTAGCCACTCGACCAGTGCTTGGCACCTCTGTGTTTTTATAAAAAAGTAAATTAATGATCATCATTACTATTTCAATTTAGGCAACTATTTTCAAAGTGTTCATTTTTAAATTTGTTTGTTTTGACTCTCGTCTGTCGGTTACTCCATGGCCCTGGATGATACAATACAGTCATTTAAAACGGCATTAAAACCACAAAACAACATTAAATAAAAACAACACAGTAACTTTTAGCCACTCGACCAGTGCTTGGCACCTCTGTGTTTTTTTTATAAAAAAAGTAAAAAAACAAACAATAAGTACACTGAACCCTTTATGTACAAAATACAAGTGCATTCCATCCAACCCAAATAACAAATTTGACTCATCCCTTCAATTATGCATACTTGCTTTTATCTTTCATCTCCTCTTTTGTAAAAAGATTTTACAAAATACAAGTGCATTCCATCCAACCCAAATAACAAATTTGACTCATCCCTTCAATTATGCATACTTGCTTTTATCTTTCATCTCCTCTTTTGTAAAATGAACAAAAAATGGGCTTGCCCTTTCTATATTTATTCTAGGCACACTGGCTGTTGTATGCATACATCTTGTGATGATGCTGATGATGATGATGACATGACATTGTAAACAAATTTTTACTTAATCAAAAGAAGGGTTATAGCTAAGCTAACAAAAGGGTTATATATTTTTTCTACCAAAAATGGAGTTGATTGAAAAGGAAGGAGTTTTAAATGCAAGTCATCCTGTTCAATCTTTAAGGGACTCTCAACAGGGCATAATTGTTTCTCATGGTAAAAAAAATCTATGCATTTGTTAATCGTCATAATCATCATCATCATCATCGTCAAACATGTGACTCGCCCGACCCTATTTTCTCTATGATTTTTTTACATTCGTAAAAAAAGCTATCGGGACGGGAATGTGTGCTGACTGGAGAAAAAAGTAATTAAACTGGCGTAATCCTTGATTGTACATGCGTATCCGCTATTTTACACTGGGAATTTACAATGCACATGTAGGTATGCAGTTATACAGATAAACGCCATTTCGTTCAAGTAATAATACATGTTTCATTTTGTTACGAGCATCGTGTTAATGTTAAAGGTACGCCATTACATTGTGCAAGCCGATATATATTTTTTATGCACGGAACGTATCTATCTACATCCCTTGAAATGGAAGAAAAACTTTTATCTTGAGTGTGTGAGTGAGC
>JAANSP010001701.1:0-14600 GCA_036850745.1 Homidia socia | reverse complement strand
ATTTGCGGTTCACTAGGAGAATAAATACGTGATGAATTACTTGGCCGTCTTTAGTGATTACATCCTAATATCTTTAACTATGACTAGTTGAATCTTTCAATCTGATAGCAGCAATATGAATTGAAAAAATACTTTTTACCGTCTTTTGTGGTGGCCAAATGGTACAACCCTACAAAGTGTATTTATATATCATGAGGGATTTCTCTTGAGGTACATATTTATTCAGGGTGCTCATGTTTATTAGTATACTCATCCAATCCTTGTGCATACTGCATTTCTATTCTCAAACCAGTTTTGATGCGGGCACAAACAATTTTTTTCAGCTTTGAAATACAAGTACAAAAATGGAAAGACAAAATTATCTCCTGCTGCTATTCGAGCATATTTTATTCAAGTTACGTTTGCTGTTCTCATTTCATGGGTACAAATCTCTGGCTTTACTTCAATAGTCTAGTCAGCGTACCTTTTTCTATGTATCGTATGGTATGGTGGATGGACTCGCCTTGTCAAAAATGCACCACATAATTACAATTAGGAAACGACTTGCATGCACATTTTTAAACAAAAATAGAACATTTTTGTGTCGCATTGCAGCCAGTTTTTTGGATTCTGTAAGCCACAAATAAAGGTAAAGAATATGAATAGATAAACTGTCTATTTTGCCATGCTCGTAAACACCGTACACACATGATAATAAGTATGCAGTCTAATTGAATAGGTATTCATACAATGGACATCCTCATTTCAAGGTATCCCACAGTTTCTCCTTCCTTCCTCCTTGTTCATCATCACAAACAAAATGCTTCTCCTTAACAAGAACGGTCTCTGTTCTCATCAACAGCATATTATCGTCGCCGTTTAAAATGTAAATAAATGTATAAATGCCATGGTTGAATCTATCAGGTAATTAGTCACATTCTCTTTCGATACTTTGTCACAGCTTGCCCCATCATTGTGTTCTGACACCATAGCATCCCTTGCTGCACCTGAACTTGATTTGTTCCTAGAAATCAGCTATTTGGAGCAAAATGCCTCTGGAACAAGCTTGTCAAATATTTTCTCAAATTTTTCATCATTCTGAAAAAAATCCATAGATAAATGCTCTGCTAGAAATTTCTTAAGGGTTCTTACAAGGAATTAAAATTCATCTTTTCAAGAGCATGATGTAAAGCTGCAACGAGATTTCTCCGGAGAAAGTTTAAATGCTTTCACACGAAATTTCAAATATTTCTTAATGCAAATGAAAACAATAGGCCTCATATTCATACCGGTTATACCACATCAGTTATTAGTTCAATTTTGACAGTGTACACGTATTAACTATTTAAACTTTCACTGGGACTAGGTTTAAATCAAAAATTAATCGCATGAAATTATTTTCATGTCCGTCTGTGTTTTGGCGTATTCATCTTCTACTTTCAACCTCTTCTCTCTTTGCCCATGAACACTTGCGGTTTTGTACTTTTTCAGATTTCCCCTTCAATTTACTACAATAATGCGAGCATTTCCTGTTCAAAATTTCTTCTTTTTACTGATCTGTTCTTTACACGGTTTTGCATTTGCTAAACTTTAGTGGGATTTGGTTGCTGATGAGCGTACGTATGTACTACAAACATGAACTAGTAACGTGCACCAAGTGGAACGAAAATACTCTCCGTTCTCTATTTAAATATGCATCCGGTTGAACATTCTAAAAATTGATGAACGTTTTTATTGAATCATAATTAAGATGATATTCATGCAAATGTGAAAGATTTAATGGAAAGTGCAAAGAAAAAAAGATGCTAAAGTATAATTTCAAATTAAAAAAGTGTCTTGATTTTGAAATCGCATTTTGGGAATAGGATGCAGGATTATTATTACTTTTCTGCGTCGATGTGGGACTTTTTTGTGATATTGGGGCACTTTGAGAAATGCAATTCGGAAATTTTTAGGAAAGACCGGATTCTGTCTGGAAGCAAATTAGATTTTGCTTTTTGCTAATCCCTCCTGTTGGTTGATGCACAAACTGGTCGTTGTCTTTAATAATATAATTAGTTATCATAATCAATATTTTCGTTGCTTCATGCGGTTCTACAATTTTCAAAACCAAACCTATTTTTCATTTGCTTACAATGTTAATTCTGCTGTCTAAGTGACAGCTGAGTAAAGTCATGATGGTGCAATATATGAAATGTTGAAATGTAATACCTAAATGTGAAGTTCATGGTAAAGGTAATAGCAGGCGTTGTCATAAATTAGTTTCATGGATATTTTCAGCAGACAGATAATAACACAGGAAGACGAAAAGAGAATTATTATTTACAATTTATTATCATAAACAGTTTTTAGTGCAATCATACAACTTATAAGTTGTAAAAAGTAATTATACTGTGGTTTTCTTTGCGAATCTGTAAAATACTCACATTCACAACATCTACAACTATCTACAAACATACTCACTTAACAGAAATCACTGGTCAGTCGTCAGTGAGTCATAACGTAAATATGCATTCAAATATGAACACTGTTTTTGCAAGAATTTAAAACTTGTTAAAATTCTAACCGACGGCAAACAATATAGGATCCAACGAAAAGTGACTTATTTACCAGAACTGTGGTGACGAGTATTGATGTGCCGCTTAAGACCACTTGAAGAGGCAAATTCTTTCGCACATACAGCACAAATAAACGGTTTTTCTCGTAAATGGACAGACCGAACATGATTTTGCAATTTGCTCGATTCCGAAAGCCCTTTCGAACAAAATTGACATTTGTATGGGCGTTCCAGTGTATGTTTTCTCATGTGCGTGACAAGCCTAGGGTAAATGCTAAACATTTTCCCGCAAAGTTCACAGGAATGCTCTCGATCTTCTACAGTCGTGTGCACCTGTTTCTTGTGAGTATTTAAGCTGCACTTTTGAGTGAATTTCTTGTGGCAAACGTCGCAAGAGAAGCGTTTAGGTTGCTCAGAGTGAACAGTATAAATGTGCATCAACAGAACCTTCTTCCACTTGAATGATTTTGATTACTTGGGGCACTTGAAAGGTCTCTCCTTTTCATGTGTTCTCTTGTGTTCCCACAGCCCTGCTGCCGTTGTAAATGCAGTTGTGCAAAGGGTGCATTTGTTGCTTTTCTCCATTACGTGCTTTCTCTTGATGTGGCCATAAAGGGTTTGTTGATCTTTGAAACTTTCCATGCAGTAGCTACACTCATATTCTCGATCGTCTCTGTGTCTTCTTTTATGCTGGGCTAAATGAGATTGGTTTCGAAAGCGATTTCGACAGACGTCACATGTAAATGGCCGCTCGCCTGAATGTATCCTCTCGTGCTTGGTTTTGTCTGTCTTTTGTGAAAATTCCTTGGGACAAATGCGACAAAAGAACGGCTTCTCTTGCGTGTGCGTCAGCAAATGATCGGATAGATTGGTGAAAGTTTTCCCACAAAAGAGTCATGTTACTCCTCTCCGTGATCTGCAAAAATACGAGAATGCAAATAACTTAGATTTTTGTGGGGTTGTTGTAAATGTTGACTATGTTAGAAAACTGTCGAAAAGAAAAAAAACTTGTGCTACTTACTTCATTTTAATGATAGCGGATCTGAATTATTTAGAGAAACATGCAGTAGATGCTATTTTACCGCAGCGTCACAATCAATTTTTTACAAGATTTGAGAAAGAGCACACTACTTTCTATAAAATTTCTCGTTCCAGAATGCGTTGTTCCCTTGCGAATTCACTGTTTTGATAATTAGCGGTTTATTAGGAGAATAAATAAATTAATAAATAAATACACGAAGAATTACTTGGCCATCTTCTGTGATTCCATCCTCCTTTTTTTACTTTGACAGTTCAATTTTTTGTCCTGACAGCAGCAGTAAGAACTTAAAAAATACCTTTCCCTTCACCTGTTATGGCCGAATGGTACTAAAGTACTAAAGTGCATTCATATTTCATGAGGGATTTTTAGGCACCTTTACATTACAGGGTGCTCATGTTTACGCATCCAATTGCTGTGCAGATTACCATTTCCATTCTCAAACCAGTTTACATGCAGGCGTAAACCGCTTTTAAATGCAAGTTCAAGAGTTGAAAGTCAACATTATGTCCTGCAATTATTGAAGCATATTTTGTAAAAGTTACATACGTTTGTTGTTCTCATTTCATTTTAACAAACGACTTGCATTGACTTTTTTTTACAAAAATAGAACATTTTTTTGTGGCAGCCTGTTTTTCAGATACTGTAAGCCACAAGCCAATGTAAAAAATATGTTTAGATATCAGGTTCAAAATTATCAGAATCCTCATCATATCTTTCAATTATCAGATATTTGGAAATGCGTGGAACAAGCTTGTAAAGCGTTTTCTCAAACTTGCCAGTATTCAGAAAAAAATCAAGGTCAACAAATTTCTGCGGGATTTTTACAAGCAATTAAAATTCACTGTTTCAAGAGCAAGATACAAAGCTGAAAGTACTTTCTCCAGAGAAAGTTTGAATGCCTTCGCACGGAATTTGACGGTGCACAAATTCTAAAATAGTTAAACATAAAAGTTAAATACATGAGATTTTTTCATCGCCTTTTTTCAACCTCTTCTCTGTGCCCTTGAAGTTCTATTAATAAAAAAATTTGTTAATTTTTGTGGCGTCAGAAAACAAAAATCAAAAAGTTCCCGCATATCAATAATTGACTTTATAGCATTTGACAGTTGGTTTTTCATTCTTACAGCAGCAACATGAATTCAAAAATTACATTTTCCCTTCTTCTACGTTGGCTGAATTGTATTATCTTTGAGATGTATTTATATATTGTTTATTTCTGTTCCATGTTTAAGGTATCTTTCTTTAGGTACCTAAGTTACAGGGTACAGGGTACGCATGCTTATTAAATCACTCAATTAGTTGTTGCACAGGGTGCTCATGTCTATTAATTTACTCATCCAATTATTGTTCCGCAGACTAGCATTTCCATTCTAACACCAGCTTTGATGCAGGCATAAGCTTTTTCAGCTTAAAAATGCACGTACAAAATATGGACTTTCAAAGAAATTATCTCCTGATAATACTAGAGTCTGGTAAGTTAATTGTTTTCTATGTATGGATAAATTCGCCTTGCCAATAATGCACCGAATGAATACACTTAACAAAGAACTTTCATTGACTTTTTTAACATAAATAGAACACTTTTGTGTTGCAGCCAGTTTCTCAGATTCTGTAAGCCACCAACCAAGCTAAAGAATATAAATAGATAAACAAATGCCTATTTTGCAATGCTGGTGAACACCATAAACACTAAAAACAACTATGCAGTCTAAATTGGTAGGTATTCATAAAAATGTCATCCTCATTTTTGGGCACCCCTCAGTTTCTCATTCATTGGCTTATAAAAAGGCTGTAGGATTGCTTCTAATTCAGCACCAAGAAAAAAGTCTTCTTGTTCATCACATGCAATCATATTTTTGTCTCCGTTTACAATGCATTAAGTTGTCCATACATACCTACATGTTTTGAGACTTTCAGTTCACTTCAGATCTTTAGCATTATTCTCTTTCGCTACGTTTCCACAGCTTGCCCCAGCATTGTGTTCTGACACGACAGCACTTTTTTGCAGCTGAACTTGATTTTTCCTGGCAACTCGATTATTCTGCTTCATCAGCCCGTAGGTCCTCAACGGAAAAGACTGCTCGAACATCTTCAAATATCAGGTGTCAAAAGAAAGCTCCTCATCGCTTCTTTCGGTGAACAGCTATTTGGAGCGAAATTCTTGGAAAAGGCTTGTCTAAATTTTCTCAGACTTGCCGTTACTCAGAAAGAAATAATCATACTCAGGAAAATTCTCTGCAAAAATATTTTCAATATTAAGTGTAAATGAGAACGATAGGCCACGTATTCATACTGATTTTACCACATAAATTATTACTACAATTTTGACAGTGTACGAATTCTAAACTACTTAAACATGGAAATGGTTAAATCAAAAACCAAATTCAAATAAAGGAAATTGTTTTAATGCCCCTCGTGTGTTTTGGTGTATTCAGCTCCCATTTTCAATCTCTTCTCTCTGCGCCCCTCAACACTTGCAGTTTTCATTGTAAGTTTTTTTAATTTGCACTTCAATTTACCATACGAGCATTTCTTGTTTGAGATTCCTTTTTTGCTGGTTGACTTGCTTCGGTTGCTGGTGGGCGTACGTACGCGCAAACATGAAATAATATTGTCTACCAAGTGGAATAGCTCTGTTTATAAAGAGTCTAAAATACTCTCCTCTCTCAATTTAAATGTGCATCCGGTTGAAAGAATTAAAAATTGATGACTGTTTTTATTGAAACATAATTATGATGACATGCATGCAGATGCGAAAAAATTGGAACACAATGAGAACCGCAATTCCTAAAGTCCCTGGAATAGGAAAAGTTTCTTTCTCAAATCGCATGTTTTTCGATTGCTGTAGTAAACAATACCAAAATTTGCTTTTGCTGCTTTCTCCTATTGGTTCGTACAATTACGTTGTCCTTGTCGCTGTCTTAAAAATATTACTACTCAATACCATTGTTTCACGAGATTATATATATTTTCAGTGAATTTTTCATTTTTTAGAATTTAAGGGATGAACAATAAATTATCCGATTGTTTCGTACTCAACAGTACGTAAATAATTTAAAATAATTAGTTTGTCGTTTTAAAAAGTGAAATGTTCAAAGATCTAAGCGACAGCACAGTAACGCCATGATAATGGATGACGATATGAAATGTTGTAATGTAATGTGTAAAATTATAAAGTGCACGGCAAAGGTTAATTGCAGTCATTGCCATTCATGGGTATTCAATAGAGAAAAGGAGCATGAAGATAAAAATAGAAGAATTAATATTTACAATTTATTAATATAAACACTTTTGAGTGTAAGTATGTAACTTATTAGATATAAAAAGTAAATCCTTGTAACAGAAATCCCTGATCAGTCAGCAGTGAGGCAAAGCGTAAATATGCATTCAAGTATGACCACCGCTTTCTGAAGGATTTTAAACTTATTGAAATTCTAAATTACGACAAACACTCCAGGATCCTACGAAAAGTGACTTATTTACCAGAACTGTGGTGACGAGTATTGATGTGGTGTTTGAAACCACTTGAATAGCTAAATTCTTTCCCACAGCAGCACAAGTACACGGTTTTTCGCGACAATGGACATAGCGAAGATGAACTTGCAAATTCGAAATGATTGAGAACTGTTTTGAGCAAAATATGCATTTGTATGGGCGTTCCTGTGTATGGGTTCTCATGTGGCGTACAAGATTAGGATAAATGGCAAACTTTTTCCCGCAGAGTTCACAGGAAGGCATCACAATTACATGACTACGTCGGTCGCTGTGTGACACTTTTACTGTATTGGGGCACTGTGCAAAATGCGAATCCGAAATTCTCAGGAAAGACCAGATTCTGTGTGGAAGCAAATTTATATTTTGCTTTTGCTGCTCCCCCCTGTTGGTTGATAAACAGGCCTGTCGTTGTCTTAATTAATATAATTAGATAACCTAATCAATATTTTCGTTGCTTCATGCGGTTCTACAATTTTCAGTAACAAACCATTTTTTCATTGGTTTACAATGTAAATTATTTCCAGTAAATTCTACGGTTCTTTTTTATTTAGCAGATCTTAAAAAAATTCGAAGTACGAATTCGATGTTTCGTATTTATTATTTATGTGTCATTTAAAAAAGTGCAATGTTCAAAGGTCTAAGCACACTAAAGTCATGATGGTGCAATAACTACTTAATACTTAATTCTTAAGTGTAAATTTCATGGCAAAGGTTAATTGTTTCAATTTTCATTAAAGTTTTCATGGATAAATTCAGTAGAGAAAAAAAGACAGGAAGACAAAAAGAGAAGAATTTTATTTACAATTTACTAAAATAATATTTTAGTACAATTATATAACCAATTAGGTATAAAAAGTAATTCCTTGTGTGGTTTTCTTAGTGAAGCTTGTATAATAAAACACACACATTCACAATATCTAAATACTACTAGCTACAAGCATAATCAATTAACAGAATTCCCTGGTCAGTCGTCAGTGAGTCAAAATGTAAATAAGCATTCAGATATGACAACCGCTTTGTAAAGAATTTAAAACTTTTTAAAATTCTAACCAACGACAAACATTCCAGGATCCAACGAAACACTGACTTATTTACCAGAACTGTGATGACGAGTATTAAAGTGGTGCTTAAGACTGCTTGCACGGCCTAATTCCTTCCCACAGACACCACAAATAAACGGTTTTTCTTGTAAATGGACAGAGCGAACATGACGTTGCAAATTACCGAATTCTGAAAACCCTTTTGGGCAAAATTGACATTTGTATGGGCGCTCCAGAGTATGGGTCCTCATGTGGGACACAAGATACGGATAGATGGCAAATTTTTTCCCGCACAGTTCACAGGAATGTTCTCGATCTTCGACATTCATGTGCACTAGTTTCTTGTGGGTAGTTACGCTGCCCATTTGAGTGAACGTCTTGGAACAAACGTCGCAAGAGAAGCGTTTAGGTTGCTCAGAGTGAAGATTAAGATGAGTAGACAGAGCCTGCTTCCACTTGAATAATTTAGAACACTTAGGGCACTTGAAGGGTTTCTCTTTTTCATGTGTTTTCTTATGGTTGTACAGTCCTGCTGACGTTGTAAATGCACTTGGGCAAAGGGTACATTTGTAGCTCTTCTCCAGAGTGTGTTTTGCCGTTATGTGGACATCAAGGGTTTCCTTTTGTTTGAAACTTTCCTCGCAGAAGCTGCACTCGTAATCTCGATCGTTCACGTGTGTTCTTTCATGAATAGCTAAATGCACTTTTTGTCGAAAGCACTTTTGACAAACGTCACATGTAAATGGTTTTTCTCCTGAATGCACCCTTTCGTGATGGATTTTGTGTTGCTTTGTTGAGAATTCCTTTGGACAAACCCGACAAAAGAAAGGCTTCTCGTGAGTGTGTGTCAGAAAATGGCGAGATAATGTTTCGAAAGTCCTCCCACAAAAGAGGCATGTTCCTCCTCTCTGAGATCTGTAAACACGAAATTGCAAATGAATTAGTTTTTATGTGGTTGGAAATGTCAACTTTGGCTTCCAAGATTTGGCTTTCAAAACAAAAAACTTACTTCATTATGAGGATAGCTGAATTATTAAGAGAGCCAGAAGATGCTATTTCACTACAGCGTCACAATTTTGTTTTAGAAATTTTGAGAAAGACTACTTAACTTCTCATAAAATTTCTTGTTCCCGAATGCGTGTTTTCCAGGCAAATTCACTGTTTTGATAATTAGCTGTTGAGCTATTTATTAGAAGAATAAATGAATTAGAAAAAAATAAACGAATAACTACTTGGCTTGCTTCAGTGATTCCATCCTCATTCGTTTAACTTTGACAGTTGAATCTTTCAATTTGACAGCAGCAATACTAATTTAATAAATACATGTCCCTAGTTCTGTGGTGGCCAAATGTTACTACGCTCTAAAGTCTATTTATGTTTCATGACGGATTTTTTTGAGGTACCTATGCATTGCAGGGTGCTTATGTTTAATAATTTACTCATCTAATTGTTGTACAGACTAGCATTTTCATTTTCAAACCAGTTTGGATGCAGTCATAACAGTTGTTCGCAGCTTTTAAATGCAGGTCCAAAAATATAGAGAAAAATCAGGTCCTGCTTTTATTGGAGCATATTTTAATTAAGTTAAGTTTATTATTCATATTTCACGTGTACAAATCTCTGGCTTTATTTCAGTAGTCCAGTCAGTCTACCTTTTTCTATGTTTTTATGATTGTGGATGGAGTCGCCTTGCTAATAATGCACCCAATGAATAGCATTAACAAACGACTTGCGTTGACTTTTTTAACAAAAAATATAACATTTTTTTGTTACAGCCAGTTTCACAGATTCTATAAGTCACACACCAAGGTACAGATTATAAATAGATAAACCGTCTATTATACAATGTTTGTAAACACCATACGCACTAAAAATAAATAGTCTAAATGGGTAGGTATACATGCAAAAGTCAACCTTATTTCAAGGCACCCTACAATTTCTTTCTTCAATTTATCTCAAAAAGTTTCAGTGTTGGTTTATAAAAAGACTGTATTATTGCAAATGAATTAGTTTTTATGTGGTTGGAAATGTCAACTTCAGTACCAAGATAAAATTCTCCTTTATCGTCATCAAAAAGACATTTTATCGTCGCCGATTAAAATGCAAATAATTTATACATGCCACATGATTTGAAACCATCAGTTCTTCAGCCTAAATTTCTTTTCTACGTTGTCCCAGCTTGCCCCAGCATTGTGTTCTGACAAGACAGCATCACTTGCTGTACCTAATATCTGAACTTCCTAGGAATTTTATCATTCCTGCAGTAGCAGAGCAGCATTCAGTTACTCAACGGAGAAGATTGCTCGAACTTCTTCAAATTATCAGGTGTCAACAGAATACCCCTCATCGTTTCTTTCGATGATCAGATGTTTAGAGCAAAGTGCCTGGTACAAGCGTTTCTAGCGTTTTCGAAAATTTGCCATTTACTCAGAAAGAAAAAATCATACTTAGGAAAATGCTCTGCTAGAAATTTCGACAGCATTTGTACAAAAAGTTAAAATGTATCGTTTCAAGAGCAGAATGTAAAGCTGAAACGAGTTTTCTCAGAAGAGAAAGTTGAATGCTTTCACACGAAATCTCAAGTCTTTCTGAATGCAAATGGCAACGACCCGTATTCATACCTGTTACACCACATCAACTATTTTTACAATCTTAACAGTGTACAAATCTAAACTATTTAAACATCAAAGTTAAATACTTGAGATTTTTAGCATTTTCTACTCTCAAGGTCTTCTCTTTTTGCCTCTGAATACTGGCAGTTTCCGTTGTACTTTTTACATTTTCAAAATTACACTTCGATTTACTAGAATTCAAGATTTCCTGCTCGAGATTCCTTTTTTGCTTGTCTGCAATCTCTGCAGGGTTTCTTGATTTGCTAAAAGTCAATGGGCGTCGGTTGCTGGTGGGTGTACGTCTGTAAAACGGACGGAAGTCCGAGCTAATAATGCCAACCAAGTGGAAAAGTTGCTTTTATACAGATTCGAAACTACTCTTCGTTTCCAATGTAAATGTGCATCTGGTTGAGTTTATTTAACGGTTTTGGCTGACCCCGTTGTAACTTTATGATTGGAATAATTTAAGAGCTGCATCAAGAGAGAATGTTTAAACAAAGCCAAATATTCACCGGAAGTGCGTCGGGAAAATTTGTTTAGCTAGTGGTTGCATTATTGTTCCTTTATCTGGCGCAGTTTAAAAACTCCAGCTTGGATTTGCATAATCTTTTTTGATTTTAGCAACATTTTTGCATACAGCTTTCTCTATTTTCCTTCAGTCTTCTTTTGTGGGCTTGGACATGAAACATGATAATTATGATGATATGCACATGAAAAGTGGGTTAAAGAGAAAATATGGAGAACAACAAACAGAAAAGTATAATTCTATATAAAAAAGTGTCAATATTTTGAAATTTCGGAACTGTATTTTGAGGTAGGATAGGATGCAAGATCACAATTACTTGGCTGCGTTGCTGTGGGAATTTGTTGCGATATTGGGGCCCATTGAGAAAAGCAATTCCGAAATGAAAAATTTCTTTTGCAACCAGCAGCACATTTCGAGCAGATCAGAGTCTGTTTGGAATCAAAATATATGGACCAGGGTGCGGCTCTAAAATTTTCAGTGCCATTTCCATTTTTCATATTTTAGAGTGTAAGGGAATTCCTGTGTGTTCAATAGAAGGTGAATAAATTAAAAGTAAATGTTTTTGTGTTTATATGTCGTTTCAAAAAGTGAAAAAAGTATAAGCGAGAGCACGGTAAAGCCATGATAATGGATGATGGAAAAGTTGAAATTTAATGCTAACAACTGGAAAATAAATGCTAAAGGTTAATTGCAGCCAGAGGCATTAATAATTTCATGGATGTTTTCAGTAGAGAAAAGGAGAATGAAGATATGAGAAGAGCTAGTATTTACAATTTATTAAAATAAAAACTTTTGAGTGTAAGTATATAACTAATTACAATTAAACATGAAAAGTAATTCCTTTTGTGGTTTTCATTGTGAAGCTGTAAAATATTCACATTCCCAACATCAACAAATAGCTACAAGTGTAGTCAGCTTGCATAAATCACTGATCAATGAGTCACAACGTAAATATCCAATATAAACTCCATTCTGGTGAAAATCAAATCTATTAAAATTCTAACCTCCGACTACAAACATTCAGGGATCCAACAAAGCAATGATTTATCCACGAGAACTGTGGAGACGAGTTTTCATGTGTCGCTTAAGATGACTTGAATGGCCAAATTCTTTACCACAGTCAGCACAAATAAACGGTTTTTCTCACAGCGAAGGTGACTTTGCAAGTTGTTCGATTGTGAAAACCGATTTGAACAAAACATGCATTTGTATGGGCGTTCCAGTGTATGGGTTCTCATGTGGGACACAAGACTAGGATAAATGGCAAATGTTTTCCCGCACAGCTCACAAGAATGCTCTCGATCTTCGACATTCAGGTGCACTAGTTTCTTGTGCCTAGCTAGGCTGCCCTTTTGAGTGAACTTGCTAGGACACACGTCGCAAGAGAAGCGTTTAGGTTGCTCAGAGTGAAGATGAGTAGAGAGAGCCTGCTTCCACTTGAATGATTTTGGACACTTTGGGCACTTGAAGGGTTTCTCCTTCTCATGTGTTTTCTTGTGAGAATACAGTCCATTAGCCGTTGAAAATGCACTTGGGCAAAGGGTGCATTTGTGGCTTTTCTCCATCGTGTGCTTACTTTTTATGTGGTCATAAAGGGTTTGGTGTTGTTTGAAACTGTTGTCGCAGTAGCTGCACTCATTATCTCGATCGTCACCGTGTGTTCTTTTATGTTTAACTAAAGCCGATTGATCTCGAAAGCACTTTTGACAAACGTCACATGAAAATGGCCGTTCTCCTGAATGTATCCTTGCATGTTGGATTTTATTATGCTTTGTTGAAAATTCCTTTGGACAAGCGCGACAAAAGAACGGCTTCTCTTGGGTGTGCGTCAGCAAGTGTTGGGATAATTCTGAGAAAGTCCTTCCACAGAAAAGACACATTCTTCCTCTCTGAGATCTGTAAATACGAAATCACAAATAACTTAATTTTTTGTGTGGTTGCAAACGCCAACTTTGGTATAGATTGTGCTTCCAAAATTACTCATATTACTTACTTCATTTTGATGACAGCGGAGCTGAATAGTACAGGGAACCAGGAGTTGCTATTTTACCGCAGCGTTACAATAAACGTTTTTTAGAAAATTTAAGAAGGACTACTTTTCACATAATTTCTCGTTCCAGAATACGTTGTTCTCTTGAGAATTCACTGTTTTGATAATTAGCGGTTATTACGAGAATAAATGGATGAGTAAATAAATAGAAAAAGAATTACTTGGCCGGTTTCAGAGATTCCATCCTCCTTTGCTTAAGTTTGACAGCTAAATGTTTCATCCTAACAGCAACAATATGGATTAAAAAATGTTTTCCCTTCCTTTGCAGTGGCCGAATGGTACTACGCTATAAAGTGTATTTATATTTCACGAGGGATTTTTCCTTAGGTACTGATACATTACAGGGTGCTCAAGTCTATTAATATACTCATCAAATTGTTGTGCACACTAGCATTTCCATTGGCCAATCAGTTTAGGTACGTGCAAAAATGTGTCCGGTTAAAAAATGCAAGTACAGAAATAGACTTTCAATGAAATTATCCCATCCCATGCTTCTATTGGAGCATATTTTATTTAAGTTCCACTCATTGTTCTCGTTTCATGCATACAATCTCTGGCTTTATTTAAATTTTCTAGTTAGTTTGCCTTTGTCTATGTATGTATGTATGGCATGGTGGATGGACTCACCTTCTCAAAAATGCACCGAATTAATATCACTAACATACGACTTGCTTTGACTTTTTTTAAAAGAGCATTTTTTTGTTGCATTGCAGCTAGATTTTAAAATTCTGTAAGCCACAAACAAAGGTCAAGAATATGAAAAGATATATTGTCTATTTTTATGTACGTGAACTCCAATACAGCGCATTAATTACAAACATGCAGTCGCACTCTACATAACAGGTATTCATGTAAAAATCACTCTCATTTCAAAGCACGTCATCATTACAAAAAACATACTTATATTATCGTCTCCAGTTAAAAATCAAACAAATGTATACATGGGACTTGGTTCGAAACAGCATCCCTTGCTGCCCCGGAATTAGATTTTTCCTAGGAATTTGATCACTCCTGCTTCAGAAGCGGTTAGTTCCTCAACAGAGAAGACTGCTCGAACATAATCGAATTAAAAATCTGAAAATTTTCAGGTGCCTAATTATGTCCCTCATCATTTCTTTCGATGGATTCGGAGCAAAATGCCTGGAAAAAGCTTGTCAAACGTTTTGTCAAACTTGCCATTACAAAATCGTACTCAGGAAAATGCTGTGCTAGAAATTTTTGCAAGGGTTTTACAATAAAATAAATTGTATCGTTTCAAGGCCATGATATAAAGCAGAAAGGAGTTTTGTCCGGAGAAAG
>JAANSP010001700.1:0-14604 GCA_036850745.1 Homidia socia | reverse complement strand
CAAAATGAATTTCATGTAAAAACACAATGTCTACACATTTTTGTAATATCGGAAAAATATAAAGAATATGTTCACTGCTGCTGTGCTTCAAATGTACTGTTTTGTGAGATACTTACTCCTTTTCTTATCTCAATGTGCAACTTGAGCCAGCTGAAGATAACTTGTCAAACTGCATGATTACTGCATTTCATGCAATTAAAATAATCTCAATGTACATCAATCACCATCAAAACATATCTTTTATTACTTAATTTCACCACTAACCTAACTAATTACTTGCATTCTATTGATTCGCATTTTACTTTCGCGTAACCTTGTATTGTTTAAAGTGTACAATGCAAGGCAATTCAAGGTAGGTTCAGTATCAGTAAAGTAATAAAATAGATAATAGTGTTTATTTGCATATACAAAAAGGCATTAGTATTTACCTCTCTCAGTCAGTATGAAATCTCGCTGCATAGTATAACAGCATTCAACTGATTGCGATTCGGAGAAACACTTGACTGATACAAATTAATGTAAACATTTAAAGTGACGGCGAGGGTGTAATTGTTATATTATATTACGGTTACATCGACCGGCAAACATTCTAGCGACAATAGTAACATTTCTGAGCTAGTGCATTCATTTTGTACTCTATAACCGAGATTTTATTAATCTATTTATTTACGTAGGTATTTATTTAGGTATGTAGTTTCAGCTGCCTACTGCTTTCATTTGGAAGAACCAAATATAAAAGTAACTAAATGCACAACACAATTTAGTAATAGGAAATATATTTGGATTGATTGTTAAACAAAAGTATCAAGAAATGAGCAGATAATTTGAAGGAAACAGAATATTAATTGGTAGACCACATACATCCAATCAATCATTAGTTAACTTTGCCATAAAAATTATATGTAACTCTGGTAATTATTACTTTCCGCTACTGAAGAAAGTGGCCTTCCGGAGCTGGTTTTTTAATGCACAAAAAAAGTTTGGAAATACTACTGGTGACTTCACTTTCCTTTTTAAGTTTTAAAAGCCTTTCTTATTTGAGTTGATCTGCTTTCCGAGCCGATTTTTAAAAATTAAAGCACCAATACTACTATCACCAGAATCCTTGACGTTGCTATTTACACCCGCAAATTTTGAGTCGACAGCTAGCAGCTTGCTCGTTCTATTTCAGTTCAGAACATCAAAATAAACAAGAAATAAAATAATACAGGTCTTCTATTACTAAAAATGTAACTTGACCTTGGAAACGTTCATTTGAAGTTCAAGTAATAACAATGACAACCAAGGTTTGGTTTATAGATCTGTTATATGTGTCTTAATTAACTACATCCTCTTTTCTTTTCCTCTTAACAATAACACAGTGCTCCTCTGAGCGTAATTCCGACTACTGACATCGGAGTTTTCCAGTGCTATAAAGTTTGAATTTCGACAGGATGGCTACAACAAAAAACGCCGGTTCAACATTGGCTCATTATTACACCAGAGAACCTCCCAGTATTTTCATATTTAAACGAAACCAATAACGTCACTCTAGAAGCACGACATTAAAAACTGCAGGAAAATCGAAAAACAATTAAATTTACAAAACAATTATTATTTATTTTTCAAAATCTCACCTTGGTCAGTGCGTGGCTGCTTCGAGCCTCAATACTTGTGCGTTCGGCACACGTAATTCCTTTGTTATCTTCAGAAACTCCGGGCCCATTGGAGAGTTTTGCATCTCCAGAAGCATTGTTATTCATGTTGGCAGACAATTGATTTGAAACTAACGGCTGATCACTACCATCAGTGCATTTTCCATTACCGTCAGCCATGATTACGCCTAGAAATAATCAAAATCACGACTACTATTAAGATTTATTAAGTACACGCAAACTATCGACTTCACCGTTGCACGCACTTATCAAAACAGATATTAGGTATCTACATAAAATCAGAGTTACATAAACACAGTCACAGTCATTTAAGCATCATGATTAAAAGCTATTGAAAGAATATGGTAAGTTTGTAGTAGGATTATACTTTTAGTTCAAAGATGAGCCACGGAACTGCATGATGATAATGTTGACGAGCGGTTTGTAAGACAAGACAGTAGTAGAACTTTGTTAATTATATTATTTATATTATCAAAATATTATAGTAATATCACGCCATGAAATGAAATAAAAGTTTTCTCTTCTGTTGGCTCAGCTAGCAGCGCCGCAGACTAACTGATCCGATGATATAACTAACCACTAGCAAAAAATATCTCAAACTCTACATTTAGACTCTATTCCAAGTTTAATCAGTACAGTTGCGGTCTGTCGGCATCATCTTGTCAACTTATTCCTAGCTCAGTTCCTATCTCACTCAACCCTTTTTCCCTTATCTTTTCGTTTTACACTACTACGAAAACCCCACGAGTTGACAACTTGTACGAAATCACAAAAAATATATATAGACTTGTCACCCCCATTCCTTTTTGTTCTTTCCCAAATGTTTCAATAATTTGTATAACACCAATTGAAAAATACTCATATATTATCAATGTCTTCTTCTCCTGCCTGTCCTTATTTACCAATTTTTAATATCTTTCTCATATTTTGTTTCTCTAAAAAAGATGAGTTTGCGTCTCTTACTCTGCTCTTCAGCCAACTTAAACAACATCAACCGCACTAGCGATATTATTACCACCAGAAAACTTAAATGTTGTTACGGCAGCAGCAGCAGCGCAGCGCAATAATTCTCCAACTATCTTACTTATCCACATAAATACACTCTCTTTCTGCAAATCTATCTGTATTCTGTACACTCTGTAAAGGAAAGAGGTAGTATTTCGTGGTTATCCTCTTCAAATAGTACTACTTTCTGCTGCGCCGCCGATCAATTCACATTAAATCTATAGACTAAAAAATAGTCAAAAGTGAATAGTAGAATGAATACTTACGTAACTCCTTCATTCCTCCTTGTTTACTACTCTTGGAGAAGATCTACCACCACCAACAAGTGTACATTACTTTTTTTAATACTATAAATATTTTTATTATTACCAGCACTACTTTTCAACAAGCACAAGAAAAAAGTCCAAGTATGCAAGTAAGTTAAGTTGACGACGACAGTGATGAAATGATGACGACAAAGATATTGATGATGATGTGATGTTCAAGTTGAAGATTGATTCTTTGAGAGCAAAACCATCTGGCCATATATCAGATGCAGATGATTCTCTTGCTTCTCCACTTTTTCTTTCTACTCGTTCTATCCGTTCTCTCTTCCCTAGCTCTGCTCTTAATGTCCTTCCTGTTGTCCTGCCATTTATTGTTAAGCTGCCAAAGCCAAAGGCTTCTTCATACAGAACGCCTTGTGCCACCTATGCCTACATTATTGGTCGGCGAGGGAGATCATATGAAAAAGCTGTCTTGCTGCCTGCCTTCCTCGTTCATTCATTTATAGCATAAAATTGCTCAAGAAACATCATGGTGGTGGCGGTGGCAGCAGCAGCAAGCAACACAAACAGTGGAAACGGTGATGTAAAGTCAGAAAAAAGCAAGTTTTTGTCAAAAGGTTAAGTTAATAGAAGATACCTAGAAGAGGAGATATGGTGGATTGGATAGTATGGATGGATTATGGATGGATGTTGATGTTGGGAAATGTTTCCACTTCCAAGACCAGACGTGACGTAAATTGGTGGAGGAGAAGAAGCGGAAAAGTACCGAATATTATACAACGCTCACTCAAAGTGATTTCCGTTAATACAGATCTGTATTTATGCCCAATGATTTTTGTACAGATTTTCGCAAGTATTGATGAGCAACTACCTATTTTAATCGAGAATAATGGATTGACGTAAATTGGTGGAGGAGAAGAAGCGGAAAAGTACCGAATATTATATAACGCTCACTCAAAGTGATTTCCGTTAATACAGATCTGTATTTATGCCCAATGATTTTTGTACAGATTTTCGCAAGTATTGATGAGCAACTACCTATTTTAATCGAGAATAATGGAAATGATTAAATTAATTAAAATGAACCATGAAAATAGTTTAATGGATTAATTTCTCACTTGGAAATCGTATAAACACAATTATTAATATATTTATAGTCCTATTAGTCCTAGTTCTGTGACAGGACTCCTGTCTTTGCTTCAGCTTGAATAAATGAACTTAATCTGGGAATAGCAGCAATTGCATGTTTTTTTCGTGTCCCCCACGCACTACTGACTGACATACCATCATTTTTGACGTTTCCCAAGATGAGTCCTAGCACTCCTCCTGTGTTTGATTCTAAATTATGGTTGGATTTGGTTTTCACTGCTACCACTACACTGGTTCCTTTATTGCTGCTGATGGTGCCTGTCCCTGTCCCTTCTGCAAGTCATGGAAACGGAATAAGAAGAAAGAGAAAAAATCAATTTTAACTAGCCATAACTCCCAACTTCCATGATGAATTAAGTATGAAGATTGGATATAGAATAGAAGATGATGCAATAATAGCCAACCAAGTTAACTTGCTGGCAGTTGCATTTGTATTATCATCATTGCTCGCAAGAGATCATAAATTATGCATGGATGCATGTTTAGGGAAAAAAGTAAAGAACTGAGTTTCTTTCTTGAACATTAACTATTTATTGCACTAAAATTGTCAACCCACGCCGAGTATGGAATAATAGTAAAATTTCCCTACTGCTACCACTACAAGAAATTCTTTGCGTGACCTCCAAAATTGTACTTACAATGAAAATAGTATATGATATTTAAGAATTTCCTGGTCATCGAGCACTCATTCTTTTAATCATAATATATCTAATTTCTTAAAGGCTTTTACTTGTACTTTGATACAAGGTAGTGTTTTTATAGAGATATGACCGAGTAACTTTTTAATATATACCCAATTGCTATCAAATATACATTTTATCTATCCAATTGCCTTTTTGAAAACCTATTAACCTACCTCTAAAGAAGCGATACTAAATTATTTGCCTATAAATTCTTTTCGGTAACGTGTTGACGTTATTTGCACTTTATACGTGTATTCAATAGCTGCCGAAAGCGAGACGACTTAACTTTTTTAATTTGCATCTATCATCTTTTGAGATAATTGAAAATGCACAACATGCATGTTTATAGACCAATAATTTATATGGATAAACATCACACTTTTGCATAATGCTTTTTATATCTTGTCTTTAACTATTTAAACAGTTTGTGCTCGAATGTTTCGAATGTAAGCAATTATATAGCCGTCGTCATCATCATGTTTAAGCACACTTTTGCATTTCTAGCTAATTTATTTGCAGAACAAAAATGGCGTGCTGTTTGTTGCTATTAAAAGCTGATCGTGTTGAAGAAACTTTATATTTCTCATACAAATAAATAAATAAATAGTATACGAGATGAGTGTGTACATGAATAATCACGAACTGGAAATGGGCCACGGTCAATTGCCAATAAACACATTTCAGAACTAATATGTCAGCTATGCTAGAGTTATTTGTATTTATTGAAAACATTTATTTTCTTTACATTTATTTATTCGCTGCTGATTACGATAAGAACATATTATCTGTTTTTTAAACGAAAAGAAAATATCATCGTGTTTGTAGCCCTTTTTGTACTTTAAAAGACATAATCATCGTCATAAAAGTACAAAAGAACAATTTATCATCAACTGGCGTCGTCGTTCGATTACGCCATATTTTGTGACTGTGCCTGCATGTCTACCTTTTTGTAAAGCCTAAAAATGACTACCTGCCTGCACACTTTTCCATTTTAGCTGTCTATCAAGTTAGTCACTGGTAAAAAGTAGAGGTGCAATTATTTATTTATTTATTTTTGCAAACGCACACGGCTTGCTTTTATTAGCCTTGAATTTACATGCTAGATTAATATATACTATCGAAGATGAGAACATAAAGCCGGTAGGTACAGATACACAGATACAAACACGAAACATGGATGTTTATAGTTGTTTATATAGCGCAAAAACGCTAATAATACTATCAAATATTAGACACTAAATATTGAGAGAATAATGAGATAAGGCTGAACAGGATATGGAAATTATGGATGTAAATACCGAACAACATATGGCAATAATATTTTTTATCTAAGAACATTTATTATGTATGCTGCATGCTGTGTTGTTTTAGATAAAAAAGTGACAACTAATCAATAGTCAATTTTTCATGCTTCATGAATAGGAGAAGAAAAAAATGATAAAATTTTGGAAATGGACTAGAACAATTAGTAACGTTATTATTACCTTTCGCTTTAATCTTCTTCTTACTACCACCTTTTTTGTGCCACGCGAAGCGGAGCGGCATTATCAATATCTTTTTTTTAAATTGTAAAATGCAGACAAATCCAAGTTGACTTGGTTGGTTAGTCAACGTTTAATAATTATTATTTTATTGTTGTGCTTTTGATTTAAACTGCGTCCAGCCGTAAAAAACGAAAAGATGAAGAACAAATAAAATCTCTTAGTTATTTGTTATCGCTCAACAAGTCCATTTTGCTAAAAAAACACAATTGTTTAGTGAACTGCCAACTCATCAAATCCAGCCGAGTTAACGATTTAATATTTATCATCACTGAGTTGCAGTCACAATGAGGAATGGACGATTATATCAGTTTTGCAGTAGCAATGTAGTAATAGCTTTCTATTCAGGGTTACACAACACGTAATCTTAGATTTTTAACAAATGGTCGGGTGACAGCAGCAAAGCGTCGTCTAATTGGTACACGTAAATTTGCTAAAAACCTGAAAAAACGGAAAGCGACGAGGAACGAAAAGTAACGAAGATTAATGTCAATTTTGTTTTTGTAACTCTTTAATGTCAAAAATTTGAGTGTTGGAAGGAAATTGATGATTTAGTAGGCAAAGGAATAATAGTAATAATAGAATGTAATAAAAGTACTATTGTTATTTTATCAAGTGGCATTTTAAAAGCAGAGTTATACCATGTGTTAACTCCGATGCTGTGTTGGAAAGAACATGGAATACATAAAATTTAACGAACAAAGAGCCATTACAACAAGTCAATAAATAAACAATGAAAAGTGATTTTGGAATTCTATGGAAGATGATTATAATTTGTCTCCTGTTCCCAGCATCCTTTCATGCATAAATGCTTCACTTGACACAAATAATATAAGAGACAAGTTAGCACAGGTCTCTGTTGGGCCAGGAGGACCGTTCTCTGGTCTCAAGTGACGTGTATGCTTGTTTTTCAGCAGCTCACTAATATACTCAAGAAGATACATGAAAGCATATTGCAAGACATTTGATTTTTTTAATTATGCAAGTTTAAAAGTAGAGTTTGAAGTTCAATTTTCATAAATAAGTCAATGAAAGCTTATTTGGTGGTACATATGTTGCTAAACCAATTAGCCAAATGCAGTCATCTATGCAAGTATTGATATTAACACACAAAAAGTTCCGTACAAAAAGCATGTTACCTTACCGACGACTGGCTTAAAAATGTTGTACCATTTATGCTCTATATCTTTATAAAATATTGACCTTACCTTACATGCAAATAGAAGCACTCGATTCGTTCACTAAAATGATTACACAATAAACGGAGAAATTCTTTTTTAAACGGTTCCTTTTGTTGTTTAGTTCACCAAGACACTTGCACTTTTTAACCTTGAATAGCTACTCGAGAGTACTCGTACCCAAAAATATTTTGAATGCATTATTTACTCTAGTTAGCTTTTTGGTGACGAAGAGAATGATAAATCGAGGAAGATAATATGCCGTTTTTATTAAAGAAAAAATGAAGATTCAGGGAAACGACAACATGTACATATGCATGAATACAAGATCTCATTACTCTTTAGATACCTATACCACTGAATTAGACTTTTTAAAGTTGGTCGCTCATTCATGAAAGGATTTATGAAGATTCAAGACGTTGAGTAATATGCAAACCGACTTATTTTATTACATTTCCAATTGTAAATCATTTGGTTGGCAGTAATAAACGCAGACTGTCTTTATGCGTTTTTGGATACAGTGTTACATTTATTTAATTCACGCTACGTTTTGCTAATGTTTAATTGGCGTTGCATATGCAAGGCATTCACTGTCGGCCCTGTCTAAAGAGAGCAGCGCTGATTAATAAATTCGATAATTCTTAATGATCCAAATAACTAATGACTAGCATAAACAAACTCTATTGTCTGATTTTGGAGAGTGGTTACAGCATTTCCCAATTATCAGGTTAGGCTATTGGTATAAATTTCCGATTTTAAAAAGTTTAGTTTAGTTTAGGGAATTCGTGTTTGTTTTTTGAAAATTTCAAAAAATGTCAACATCGATTTAGCTGAAAATACCTCTGAACTGTCGTTATTGCATTTTTTCAGTAAACCAAGAGTTGAAGTGGTAAATTTTGGCAATGGCGAAGAAAAATGGGGTAAAAAATTCCAATGTCTTTATTTTTCCAATAATGCCAGCTGTAAATCTGAAAATAAACCAAACCACAGATAATGAGCTGATCCAGTATAAATAGCTTTCAATACCAACTGGTTAAATCCGCAAGACATACAGCATGCCAAAAAAATGCAAATAAACTACAAATTCATAATGTCTGTTCCCTGTGAAAGTAATTGATTAAATACGCTACATCTTCTGAAACACAAGTGTGAACGGATTTTGTGTAGGAATGAGCATTTAAATATTTGAGCAGACTAAATAGTATAGAAATGTTAAAGTTAAGTATTTACAAAGTTTGCAGTGCGTTAACCATGCACATTCCAGTANGCAGACTAAATAGTATAGAAATGTTAAAGTTAAGTATTTACAAAGTTTGCAGTGCGTTAACCATGCACATTCCAGTAACAGATTAATGTGCTTTAAACAAGTCAATTATTCATGTAATTCAATCCAGTCAACTCAACTAACATGAGAAAAGATTTTTTCTACACATAATCGCATTAGCTTTTGTAAACATTTGATTAATTGAATTGATTGAGCTAAAACTTGTTGAAAGCACAATGATGATGTACAGTTATTTAATTTGAGATATTTATGACTTTGTACACCATGAATTTTGCCATTCGGCAGGATGGATCATCATCCCCGTGTATGCACATTGCGCAAGCAAGATTGCCCACGCACGCTAAACATTTCAGAGAGTAAATTTAGGTTGTTGCTCCTCAAAAGCTGATCGCTTCGTGTTCGGATGCAGTAGCGTTCCACAAAATATGTTAAAATCACTAGAATGATTAGCTTGATGAGCATCAGAAAAGCGATTAAATATTTAAATTAATGATAAAATAGCAAAGCAAAAATACTAATACTTTGTGGGCATTAATGAGTTTCCCTGATTTATTTCACATCATAAACCATTGCGTTAAAAATGAAAAGTTTCCTGCAGCATAAGTAAAGTTTATTGGCATCATACCACACGTACAGAATGATTGTGTATTCAATTTTTACATTGCAATGTTGAGTGAAAGGCTTACAATTATTCACTGTTTTAACATATATAGTAAGTACAACACATGTGTATAATAATAAACAACCTTACATTTTAATCAAATAATTATGTGTTCCATTAAGTTACGTCGTACCTCGGCTACAATTCAGTGTTCAGGAAAAAGACTTTGTGCATAAATCAAACACATCACATCACACTTTTCGTTGTATTCACTTTGACACTGCTAAATTACCATTAACAGCCTGTTTCATTGCTTACAAGTAAATTAATCCTAAATTCCTAAATAAAATAATAATATTTCCTGCTCGTTTTGTTTTCTATTAAAAATAGTAAGCCCATCATAATATTTGTGCACCAAGTTTAAATTAGTCTTATTTAAAATTCATACTTTTGTATAGCTTATATGAATCTTAGAAATTAAAATTAATTCCTGGCTAGTAATGATTCATGTTCATCTATTTTATTTTAGCACTAGTTTGCTTCCCCTGCCTTTTTAAATCCATTTTGACTGCGGCTCTCGATTCTCCACAGATCAAATAAAATATTGGAATGCTTTTTTTCAATCAGCTTGAAAAATTCTAATTGCTGCTACTATCTGATTATGAGAAATTATTTATTGGTATTCTGTGCAATTTCCAAGACGGTCGGAAGCTTCTTATATTCATAAAAATTGGAGTAGCCAAAGATGGATTTACAAGAGAATGTTTAAATATAGGTTAATATATAAAATATGTTATTGTCCTCAAAAATATTTGTATATAAATTTATAAATTGAACATGGTTGATTCATTTTCTACAGTAATATTATCATCTTATGTTGTATTTCATAACACTAGATAAACAGTAAGATTTTCTGTTCCCGTCCCACACCTTGTAAAATATTTCTGTGAGCTTTAGTGAATATGTCAGTAATCTCTCGGATAACATATTCCTTAGACAATGTACATGCGTAAATTTAGAAACGCAGTTTTTTATTTATTTTTCGTGAAAACGTTTTACTTAAACTCTATTATAACGAGTAGGCAAGAAGATTCATTGGAGTTACAGTTTACATAATAACTGCGTTGTACCAAGTTTTCTGGACATTGTTTTAAAGTTGTTGCTTGCTGTATGACATCAGTTAACCCCAAACGAATAGAACACTTCCACAATATCCTCGTACTTTTTTGGGAATTTTGTCGTTTTACAACTGAAGCAGGCTGCACCAAAGGCTGAACACACGGTTAACCGTAAAAGAGAAAATCTTGGTAGTTTCGGATTTTTTGTATGAAGGTCGAGCGTTCTTTCAAATCCAGGCCTTAAAAACTCCCACGACTTCCATACGGAACCCACACAAACGATAGGAAGGCCGTGGATTCCATCATATAAAGCCTGTAATCAGCCGATTAACGATTGCTATTTGTTAAAAATGCAAAAATCGTCCCTGGGGCAATGCAAGACTTGAACCTAGGGCTTGAAGTAATTTATTTTAATGATTCTACAAAATGGCTACCGTACTTACTGGATCAATTTTAGGACTGACAGCAATCAAATGTCTGGCCAAAACTTCACCTGCCATTTCAAAGACGTGTTTACATAGCTCATCCCCATTTTGGGCTCTTTCTGTTAGTTTTTTCGTCAAGTTGGCGTAAAATGTTTTGTCAAACTTTTCATAGCTGTGCTCAAGGAGACTAGATCTAAAAGGTTCAAAAACACAATAAAATGTTTGTATACACTTTCTTCTTGCGTATTGATTGATTATGTATTTCTCCAGTTCAATGCTACTAGGTATTTTGCTGATTTTTATTTTTTTACCTCGTAGTTATTTCAAAGTGTTGCTGAATTGCCTCCCAAACACCTTTGGTTGAATACGGGGCCTTATGGAAATTATCTTCATCGTCCATGTAAAATTTAATTGCCTTATTTGCTATCCACCAAGCTTTAATGTAAAAGTAAACAACAATTTTATTTGTTTGCACTGCTGTAATAGACTACACATCAATCGATATTTTTGCTGCATGCCCATAAAAGATTGTTTACCTGATCCTTCGTCCCCTAATAAATAACCCCATCCACCACATCTTGCCTCGCTTCCATCCGGATTTATTAGCAAACAGTTGGATCCCGTGCCGGAAATAATTACAATGCCTCCTGATATGTCAATGGAAAAATGACCATCAAACTTTTTTAATGCTTTAATAATGAGATTACTAAACCATAGCATGTCAAATGAGCTGCCTCAACCAACCTGTATCAGATGCAGCAGCCAACGGCCCCTTAGTATCGGATGCAATCTCAATGTGATCCACATTGGTCATAATTTGACTGAGCATTTGTTTCATCTTCTGGTTGGACTGCTCGTCTTCGCAGCCACTCAAGCACAGACCCTGAACAAATATTATCTTTGTCGACAAACTTTTCTACTGCTACTTTTGATATAGTAGCTTGCTATTATTGCAAGCATGCATGACTTATCTGTCTTTCTCTTACCAAACCCGACAGCATCTCTTCCCCTGTCAGTTGGGCTTCCTTCATAACAGCAGTAGTCATCTCACGAAGTCTTTCACAACATTTTTTCATTCCAAGAGCCTAGAAAAGAAAGTTTTCTTGTATACAGAGCATAAATTAATTTCCACTTGCTCTCACCTCACCAGTCACCACACACGAAAGAATAATCGGCATGTCTCATCATCATCATCAACACCATCAATCCAACACCAAGGTCAAGTAGACTGGCAATGTCATTGTTAAATATTCACAGTGTGGAATGTGGATTGCAAGCAAAACTTACCCACAAATTTGAAGCGGGTAAGTTTTCCAACTGGGCCAAAATGTTTCCATTGTCATCCACAATAACAGCGGTGGAATGAGTCGCTCCTCTGAAGAAAAAAAACAGATTTGCCAGCTTTGCTCAATAAAGATTCATTTTCAGACATTTCTTCATGTGAAAAAATAAAATGTTATATTTCCCATTAACACAAAAACTTTTAATTTTCTTCTCCATACTTTTCCTGACATGCTACCCATTCGATAAAAACTTTCTCCTCTCATGTTTTCCCCTGATTCCCGATAAAATAACATATTATGATGACACTACTATAAATAACAAGGGGTTTGCTGAAAAATGCCTATAGAACGGATGCACATTTACTAAAAACTGTTCTCTTATAATAAATAAATAATAAGGTGCGATCAACAAAGTTACATCCACTCTATTTTTTATGAATCGGTCAGTGTATATCCAGTTCAAGTGATTCTTGGTAATTAAGATATATTGCAGTTGGTACCTACTATCTTTGTGCATAAGCATTGCCAAGTTGCGTAGAGTTGCGATTATGTGTTCCCAAGATATTGACCAAAAATCAAAAATTGAGAAATTTTTTAGTGATCAACAATGTTACATCCACTTTATTTTTCATTAAAAAATTCGCACCGTTAGCAACAAAAAACATAATTTTGGCGACAATCACATTGATTCGATCTTATCTATAACTGAGACGACAAAGAGAGCAAAATTGCTGCTTAACCGTACGCCAGTACTAAGAAGTGTAATAAAATATCCGATTTTCAAGTGTTTCCGTCTCAACTTGATAATTTTACAAATTATTTAAAGGTTAGGGTTATATGAGGGTACGGTCTAATACCACACCTGTATTCCAAGCAATTTTAATGGAAATATTCATTAGGGAGCATCTATACATGCCATGATTTTGCCTTATAATTTCCTTTGGAAGCAGGTCTGCGTAGCTTTAGTCTGCTTGAATGGTAAAGATAAACTAAAACATTCCCGCCTTTGCGAGAAAATTAATTCATAAAAAAAGAGTGGATGTAACTTTGTTGATCGCACCTTAAAATTTGACAGACAACATGAATGCATTATTAATTGCACGTTACTCTGAACTAGTTCCAACTTGTCATGCCAGTTCAACGATTATCACCATCCATCAATAGCATTGTTTTAGGTAGAGTTCTTCATGACTAAGCACGCGATTATGTTTCTTATCGCATCTTGCAGTGTACAGTATCTCTTCATAATCTCTTAAATGAAGTGTTATGAAAGGGAACATGCAAATATCATCATGAAATAAACTGTTTGTGTTATCATCAGCTAATAACAATAATGGACGTAGATCCAAAAGTCGCATAAAGATACAAGGTAAAAAATACTACGGACTACGGACGGTTTGTGGATTCTATTTTTGGACAAATATTTTAGCAACGGATATTCAACAATTTAAATGATTCTATTTTTTGTTGGGGATAATTAACGTTTAACAAGTATTAACAAGTTTATAAAATCAATACAGTGAATTAAATGTCAGTTGTCAATTAGTATTTTGGTATTTTCACTAAAACTCGCATTTGTACGCTTGAGATAATCTTTTCATGACTGATTGATTAAAACAAAGGAAAGAGGAAAAGATCTATTCATTATGAACCAATTTTTGTTCTGTTGGATCTGTATCAACAAAAAAATGCTTCTGTCAACCAGTTGTATCATCATTATCATCATATAATGGTCATCAACATCCAAATGACAAAGATACGAACACACAAAGTCCTTGTCACACACGGACCTTGACAATGAACGCTGCCACTTTTTTGCTACTATAAAAAAGAAACCTGCACAGCCATGACCAGAGCCGCTGTTCTCAAGGTGTGCTTGACTCATGAAATGAATGAGTGATGCCGTTGACATAGGTATTCCTACTAAAAAAACTAAACTATTATTTCTATTGTGCGTTTAAGCGTGTTTATGTTTTTGCACCTGTCATTCTCTTTTCTAGTGGTTAACTGTTCATGAATTACGAAGGGAAAACCAAAATGAGTTTCCACTATATAATCACGTGTCATTTCAACATGATTTCACATATCAAAATCAAATTTTCACCAAAATGACCGTTAGGGTTTAGGGAGCTGTTTCCCATGCATTGGCATAAAAGTTGATGCTCCGAGTGATAAATGCCGTGGTATAATGTGCAAGCCATAAAATTGCCTCTATTTTTTTTACAAAAAACACGACGCCCTACGTATTCAGACATTTCTTCGGAAAAAAGAAAATAGACACAGGGTTCCTGACAAGGCCTGTGAGTAGAATGGAGAAGTAAAACTAATCTTGGTTTCTCCATTGTTCTCAAATTCTCAAATAAAAGATTCTCAAAATTTGACCTAATGCATTTTAAATGCAATTTTTCCACTTTT
>JAANSP010001699.1:0-14605 GCA_036850745.1 Homidia socia | reverse complement strand
ATTATTATTAACTTCACAACACTTTACTTTTCAATCACATCATCATCACAATCACATTTTTTCAACTTTTTTGTTTGAAATATTCAAAAAACATTTCCATTTCGTACGTATTATAATTATTATTCTTGCTACTAATCCAAAGGGAAAGGCTTCAACTAAAATTTTTTTTTCGTTTTTCTTCTCTCTTTAGTTTGTGTAGTAGCAGCTCTCGGCTTGGCAGCTATTGAAAAATATTTTTTCGGTGATCTCTCTCTCTCTCTCATCTGTTCTCTTTCCTCATGTAGTTATGTGTGCATAGTTAAAAAATGCATCATGCTACTTACCACTAATCACAACAATAATAGCAGAGAACAGCAGCATCAGTGAAAGACTTTGGCTGGCTGGCTGCTGTTGTGTGTTTGAGAGTGTATGCATGATCACATCTTCTCACATCATCATCTCCAACATTTAGGAAGAGGAACATGAGATTTCAATGCAGCAGTACTGGTGGAAAACCAGTCGTCGTTACTGAACTTACTACTGCCACATTAGAATATTTTTTACCACCATCACCAACCACCACAACAAAATACTACTACTGCTGCTACTGCTATAGCATCTTCAATATTATGATGATGATCATCATCCTCCTCCTTATCCTGATTATTCTATTCGTTCATCATCATTATTATCGTTTGTAGTAGTGGTGGTTATTGTAGCTGCTGTTGTAAGTTCAGTTGAACGCAACGTAGTAAAATAGTTGAATATACAAGATACTGTGTGGAGTACGTACTGTCCACATGAGTTTAAAAGTAGTTTTTGTTGCGAGAGCACTACTCTGACGACGATGATGATACGGTGTGCATCAACCAGAAACGATGATGATGATTCCTCTGTAGAGATACTAATTCTTGTCGTTGATCTGCTAATATTGTTATTATTTATTTGCGGCTACTGGCGCTATGGAATAGCATGCAGTATTGGCAATGATGGTAATAATAAATAATATTGTTATTCCGAACATTTCATAATAAAAACAATGATTTTTTTTCTTCTGTGGACAGTCGCAGCAGCAGAATTATCCCGAGGACAAAAATATCAAGTCAAAAGAACAGAAGAGCATCATGATCTTGCTAATCTTTGTTTTAAAACATTGATATGAATAATAAGAGTAGTAGTAGTTGTAGTAGTAGTAACAAACACAACGACTCTCGTTTATCAGTTCTCATCATCAATATTTCTCATAACCAAAAAAAACATACATGCATGCCTGCGTACACACTCATCTAATATTATCATAGTTTATCTCTGCATTTTTTCCTTTTTGTTGTCAGAACGCGCAAAAGAATGATGCTGACGTTGCTAAGAAAACGTCGGTGCATGCACACTCTATATTATTACTACTCTTGTTGTTGTGATATTGTGAAAAGGAAAAATAAATATGCAATAATAATTATGATGATACTGCATTTTTAATAGTGATAGTGTAGTAATAGAAAAAGTGCTGAGTTGTTGATGATGCTCATTTTTTAAATTGCTCGTTGGTGTACTACTGTGCAGTAGGAGTAAATACGCGTTTTGAGATTAAAAAGATGCACTTTGCTTGGCAGATTAGAACAAGTACAGGATGAGCCCGATCGCCGTCTCTTCTTTTTTGCTGCTGAGGAATGTGTGCATACATGTCGTTGTTGTAGTGGTATTCAACTTGTTCGGTTGATGCACACTTGAAAAGAAAATATCTGGTCGTGCATGAATCTACATGTATGATCTTGCTCACTATTTGGTACTGACAACGTAGTGGTAGTGGTATAGCGAAAGATTGAGTGCAAGCAAGGCAAGGTCTTCCTTTTCTTCGTATAAACGTCTTCCTCGTCGTCGTCCTCTCATAAACAAGTAGAAGGAAGCATCAGTAAAAATATGCATTCATCTCTCTCTCTCTCTCTTTTTGTCTCTCTCAGAGTAAAACTGAAATCTTCTTCTGTTGTTGTTGCTGGTGCTTCTTCAGCAATGTAAACCAAAGGTATGCATGGTGCATGCAGTCATTGCAGTCTAAGGAGAGTCTAATGCATGCAAGGAGAAGATGAAAAAGAAGGAGAGAAAATGAAAAATTAAAACAGAGTTGAGTTTGAGTTGGTCTCTTTTTCCTTTTTTCTTCTTCGCCTTTAGGAAGGAGTGGTGATGATGCTTGTAGTAGTAATGATCAGGATCCTGTAGCTTTCATAATAGCAGTACTTGTTGAAGTTGCTGCTGCTGCTGCTGGTCCGATGATGATGATGACGATGATAAAGTTGATAGTGGTACTTCTACTTAGAAGAGAAATAGGTAGATAATAAATTGTAGTATGTTTGTTTCTTGCAACAAGGTATTATGCATGTTGCATGATGATGATGCTGATGAAAATGCTGCTTGCTCACTTGCATGCGGGTATATAGGTATTTTAGGTTCAGAATATATATTATTATTCTTTAGGAGAGAATGATAGTGATGATTATTCCAATCTGATCTGAATTTTCAAGAAAGAGTGGTCAAAGAAGGAACACAATTCGCTTGGTAGTATTTCAGCGACAAACTATTATTGCAATGATTAACTAATTGTGGCACAAACACAGATTTTTTTATTACAAAGTTTTCTTAAATCTCTGATAATGAATCACAGTTCATAGTTCTAGTTGACAACACAAGTTTTTTTTCAAAAGTTGCAGTTCAATATTTTTATCTTGCTCAACAAGCCAAGTATTATGAATGTTTTTCTCATGTGGGAAATCCAATAACGTTATTTCCTTTAAGCTGCTAGTATGCATGCCACAGGTTTCATCAAACTGTTGCGTTTTCATGCAAAACACTACTGTACATGCACATGTATAAAATAAACCAAATGAAGCACATCACTCGAATGACAATTGCAAAGTATTTTCACCATATTTCACACACCAGCCAAATGCTAAATTATCCATTATTTCCTCTGTCCATCCATCCCTCTCCCCAGGACAAAACAACGTTCACTAGTTCAGCACAAAATAAAGCTCGTGCAGCAAAAGAGGAATGCGGGGACGAGCAAGCAAAGCAACATAAATTCCCGTCATTGTCACTTCTCTACTTCTTCTTTGTAACAATAATCTGAATGCTCATTAAACAATGTTTTTCCCTGATTTTTTTTCTCCCTACTATACGGAGTAACTAACATTCCAAGAGTACCCCTTGGTATTAGTGGTACCTAAAAAGAAATAAAAATCCTCTGACTTGTTCATCTCTCCTCTACTTTTAACTTGCTCCTCTCTCTCCTGCCATACAACAACTTCTATTTGGTATTCTTCATCATCATCAGTTGTCTCTGTGTATGTCTCTCTCTCTGTGTGTCTCGGGTGTATCATCATTGCTGACGTTGCTATATAGTAAATCCATTCCACTATTTTATAGGTATTCTTGTTGTGCATATCCCTACATCATCACCCCCGTACATATTATGTAGGTAAGGTAATATTACTCTTCATTCAGCCAGTCAGCTCAATTCTTGTTTCCTCTTTTGAACACCAAACCACCACCATCACCAGCATCATACAAGAAGAAGAAGACGACGACGATGAAGGAGAAGAAGAAGAAGGGGCATCAATACCAATCTTGTTGATTCACTCACTCGCATTCTTTCAGGCATACACAATGTACCAAAAACATGTATGCGTACTTGTACACACTCCAAAAAAAGTTATGCATTCTTGAAGGATTTTTTGAAAGGAGCCAGCAGCGCAACACCAGAGCATCAGTAGCAGAGATTTGTTTTCTTTCTGATGCACGATGACGATGATGATGATGATGACGGAGAATAAGTAGCAACAGCCACAGTACTCCTACTAATGCTACAACAACCATCATCAAAAAAACAAACCATCAGCCCTTTGCTGACATTGGTGTTGTTGCTCTTATTGTGGATGTGGATATTGTTATTATATACCTATTATCTTTCTTTTTATTACATTCCTACATACCAGGACCATCATCATCGTCGTTGTTATCGGCAGCAACACCGTGTTTTTACAATACCATCATCATCATCATTGCAGCAAATATGTGTGTGCGGATGATAATATGTAAAAACGATGGCATGCAACAAATATAATCGCATGTATAAATGTTTGTAGGTACCTATGTATGTGTATAGAAAGGCAACAAACGTCAGAGAGCAGATCAGATTTAATGAGGAGAATGAGGATATGAAACAGTAAAGTTGTCTGTTGCTAGCTTAGAATTATTTGATGTACCTATATACATAATATTACGTGTAACCAAAACATACGTAAATATATAGACGTACACACACCAGTAGAGAAAAAAGCTTGCATCTCTAGCATACCTACTAACTATACACTCGTATTAATACCCTGTATAACATTATTGTTCTCTTTTCAATCTGCCTCTGCGACTGTGTGTGTATGTATGTGTGAGTGAGCGTGTGAATATGTGCAATGCAAATGTGGTGAAAAGGAGAAATATCAGTAAGCAAACCAAGACCAGCAAACAAGACTTTTGCTGGTGTCGCTTTGTTATTATTATTACCTATTGTTGTGCTGATTCTTTGCATACCAAAGCTGATATCGAAAAACCAAAAAGAGGAACCAAGCGTTGTAAACAGTAGACTTGGGAAAGGGAAACCGGGTTGGTTTTGAAATTGCAGAATTTTTGTTAAACATTTTGCTTGAATTGAAAACTTGGGCATTTCCATTTGTTTGATAGGATCGATCACTTTGTAACTACCATTGAATTTGATTGATGCAGACATATGCAGTGAACGGACATTCAAATTTTGTTTGAATCCTGCATGATTGCAGAAGAAGGGAGGAACGGACAGATACAAAATTTCTAAGAAGATACAGCCCCAACAATACAGCATCTTACACACGTAGAGGCAGTACACCTAAAAGCAGTGGTGGTGGCACAAGAATGAGTTTATAATTGCTTTTCTGTTTCCATCAGTTTTCATCCAACACCGCCGCCACAGCTCAGCTCCCAACATATCGGCAAAACGCAAAGTTTACTTATTCATGACCAGCATGTAAAAATACCAGTACGTAGGTACGCAATGCACCTCATTCACGGTATTCCTCCAAAACTCACAGCACACATACCAAATCACTTACTAACCATACAACATCTGCAACTGCTTCTCTTCAGCTTGGTTCACTCACTCAATATGAATAACGTCGAAGGGGCCGAGAAACCAAATATAATATATACGCATCAAAAATGTATTGCAAAGTTTAAAAAAACATTTCTTTAGAGTGTAGATTTTCAAACCTGTATTCTCTGTAACACCACCAACATTATTACTGCATAATATTATTTCTGCTACACTTTGGCTCTATGCTGTGCTGTGGGACGAGATGATCAAAGGATTAAAAAGAGAAAAAAGTACAGCCAAAGCTGTGGCGATGCAGGGTTGTGGGACGACAGAGAATATGACGGACGACAATGAATACGATTGTACAAAGTAATTTAGTAACCAGTTACAAAAAAAATCTGTCGAATTTTTTTTCGCAAAAAATCACCGTTCTACACCAGCATATTATTATTATCAGTACGGTAGGTGTGTATTAAGTATCACTCACTTGAAAACATATCCTTTGAATTCTTGTGAATGTTACTGACGTTTTCAACNATCAGTACGGTAGGTGTGTATTAAGTATCACTCACTTGAAAACATATCCTTTGAATTCTTGTGAATGTTACTGACGTTTTCAACCAATGGGGTTAAAACCATGTACATATGTGTACAATGCATGGATATGGGCATATGACTAATTATATAATCATTTTCAAATACCGAATTGCATAAAACATAAAAAAGATGTACTAAATACTTCTTCCAGGAAATTTGATCAAATCCTGCAACTGGAGAAACAAGACGGTACCGAGAGAAGCGAAATATTTTACATTTTTATAGAAAAATAGCACATACATCCAACCAAGAAGCAACTGGTGGCTCCTCTTTTCTTCTCTGCTCGTGTAGACATGTTGGATGGATTTTTTGCATGGAAAAGCTTATCATTTCAGTAGTATATAGTTTGTACAGAGTTATTTTCTCAAAACAATTGCACATGTTGATGACGACGCCCAAAATATTGCGAGTTTGTTATTAATATTATTATTATGATTCCGCATTCCGCATTCCGTTAACACATTGACAAATAATAAAAGCTTGATGCAACAAATGGTTTTTCTAGCATCTATTTGCCCTGACGTCGCTGGTCAAAAAATTGATTCTTTATGAATTATTCTAAACCTCAATTAAAGTTAAATAAAACCAAATGTAAAATATAGTTTGAATGAAATAAAAAGTTGTTTTACAATGCAAAAGAATGCATTGTACATTAATAAAATTTTATAATAGTGAGAGGTACAGCTCATGGCCTTTTTATTGAGAAAAGATTGTCAACCACCAGCAGCCCGCAAATAAATGTTAACATTGATTTTTTAAACCCCATTGGAAATCATCCCTGCATGGCTGTGGTAATTAATATAACACAGATTTACGCTATCGCCAATACCAATATGAAATTTTTTAATGAGTAGCTTTGAAAGTCCCATGCTTTTGCATGAGGACGATGACGGCGACGACCGTTCTTCCTTTTCCTAAAACCGGCAAACTGTTTCATTTTGTCCGCTAGACTCACAGTTACATACCTTTTTGTTTTTGCTTGCTTGCATGTTGCATAATGTTATTCTCTACGATAACATGTTATGCTTGCTGCACAGCAGCAGTCATCACCAGCAGCAGCAGAAAAACTGCTGATGATGTTGAATTCCTTTAAATTTCTACTGTCAACATTGGTATTCCTCTTTTATATGCTAATGTTGTGCTTCATTTTCTCATACATACACTTATTGTGTACAACCACTACTTCATAATAACAAGCACCAGTTTATGCAATGCACAGAAAATAAGCAAAGCACAGATAAAAACGGCAGCAGTTCTAGCTGTGTAGCTTTAGTTCAAGAAGTGAGAAGTGAGTCTTTTTCTGCTCTGCTTTCCTTATGCTTGGTTGTTGCAGCAGAAAAGAAGGCAGCCAAAGGAGCAGTGGAAGTAGTAGTAATAGTGGTAAAATACCATCATAAAAAGTAATATAAATTTTTCCTGCATTCCACAGAAAACACATTAGTCAGTCAGTCGGCAGGGTTGATAAATGGAGATTATCTATGCATGCATTTAACTTTAGTCAACCTTGTGTTCCGTATTGTTTGCTCATAATAATAATAGCAATAGCAATAATAATAAAGGATGCATATATGTGCATTATGATTATTCCATACTTTTTATAGCAGAAGCAGCAGTAGTAAAGCACAAGAGAGCTAAATCTATAATAAATTATTATGTGGAGTGGTGTGTGCATTTATCAAGAGAAAAAACCCACATTTATTATGGTTTGTACAAGTGCTACTCGCAGAATCCAATACTGAGGCACACATTCCACTTGTTAGACAATTATATCACAATTTTGCTCCCTCTCTACTAGCTAGATAATATTCCTCCAAATGTTATGCCACCACTACATGCATAAGGCATGACAGGGGCAAAAAAGGGGCAATGATAGTAGTGGCTTTTCTTGTTTTTTGTATGCACAACAACGTTTATTACTTATATTGCTCTTTTTACGCTTTTTGCTTCTCGTTGTGGGCTGTATATGTGCGAAGAAGAAGGCTAAGATTTTTTACACGCAGATGTTAAAAAACACGAAATAAGCAGAATAAGCAGAAAGCAACTTTTGACATTTTCAACCTTTACTACTTCTACTCAAACACATAAAAACCAAGAAGCAGCCAGCAGCAGCTTTTTTAACATGAGATGACGATCCACCTCATCATAATTGTCACTACCATATAGTTTTGGTTGGGTTTGAGTCCACTTTTAAGCAAAAATTTTGTTGTAGGGACGCGGACGGCTAGGCCAGCTCAGACTGCAACAAAGAGAAGGAAGAAAAGCAAGCCTAAAAAGTCAAAGAAAAGGCCACAAGGCAAGTAGTGTCTTCATCTCATCCTTATAAAATTATTTTGACTGGTTTAATGTACACCGTCGTCGTTATATGTATACCAAGGCAACATACCAACAATAAAAATAATATTTGTGTAGAAAAGAAGCGTCTTCTTCTTCATACCACACTACTACATTAATGCCCTTAGCCATCATAATAATCACTGACTGCTACAACAACTGCCTATATTGCATACTATCTTGAAAACTGTTTTATATTCACACAAAATTCACAGGAATAGGTACTACACTACACCTATGTTTGTACTCATAATATTTTTTACGGTGCATGTATATTTATGCATATTCAAACCAACCATATATACAACTACACAGGTAGATATATATCTTTATAGAATGGAATGTCACTATAAAATATAATCTCTCTCGTTCTATAACTCAACCAAGGAATTCCTCGCATCCATTAAGCAGAAATAATTCAACTACTACTACTACTTGTACTACTGCGCTGATATATCATTGTGTAAGTAAGAACAAGTAAAAGAGGTGGATGTGGTAGTAGTAATAGCGGCGGCAGCAGCGGCAACGGTGCTGATGAGGAGGATGACGACGGTGTAGACGAAAACATTGGATTTTTCTAGCATAACATAGGCACACACCATGTATATACGTACACATAAACAATGTTAAAGATTTTTATTTTTTATAATGTATGTTTTAGTACGAACGTACTCACTATACTATTATATGTTGTATGTATATACACTTTGGAATGAAGCCCTCCTACGTACGTACATGGTGATTACCATGAATTCACTCCTCGTTCATCCTTCTTATTTTTATAATACCAGTTTTCCCCATCCATGCACGAATTTACACCAGCAACAACATCATCATCATCATCTTCCTCACTTTTTTCCTACAAGACATTCGTCGTTGTAATGCAATGGTAATTTTTGTATCTTGAGGAGAAGAGATGAGGAAAATAAATAAAAAGGAATGTTTCACTGACTCAGTAGTATGCTTACATTCTCAGCAGAACATTCACATGGTAGGGAAAAGTTGGATAAAAAAGTAGAGTTCCTAAGAATCATCATTTTTTCAGTCTCCTCTCTTGACAACAAGTTCAGCCTGAGTGCAGCAGCAGAAAAAGTAGTGGTAATGATTGTAGTGGAACAGAGAAAACTGGCTAAACCAAGAAATAATAATAAGAACAAAATGTGAACAACTACTTTGTAGTTATTACAGAAAGACGAAAAAAGATGGGCGTAAGCAGAGTCAAAAAGGCACGCTTAAAAAATCTTGATCAACTTCTACAAATATATCCAGCATGCCAATGTCACCGTCGTATATTCATGACATGATTTTCAATAAGGAATGAATTTGGTTGACACGCGAAACACTTTAGGAATAAATCCATACTGATCTACCCTTATATAATACACAAAAAGGGTTCATAAAATCCAGTAATTTGTAAATGTAAATATTTTGTGTCTTGAGACGACTGCCGACGGGTTCACAGACACACAGATAGTCCCAAATAAATGCGCGGCGGCATACGGTGTACTTACAGAGTGTAAAGCTGGTTTCTTTTGCCACTTTTTCTGTGTGTATGTTACGTACATACGTTCATCATCATAATCATGACCACGTTGTTTTTCTTACTGCACATTTTGTACTTGTTTTTCTCTTGTTCATTTCTTTCATACATCTATGATTAAATATGTACTTTCTGGTATGTATGCAACACATATTATCTTGGCATTAAAGTACAGGACAAACTAAGGTTTCAAACTTTTAAGCTGCTCTTTTGTGAGGATCAAGAAACGATGCTGGTAGTGGTGGCGGAGGCCCCTGATGTTGCTGCATTCCAATGCAGTAAAGTAGCAGAGGAGTGTATACTTCAAGCCTTATGATGACGATGATGATAATAATGATGAACCAGTGAGACTTGACTGACTGACATCCTTATAGGCATGCATTCACTATACTATTCTATCATCTGCATTTTCTACTGTCTCTGTCTCTCTCTCTCTGATCAAGTGAATGTCTTCTCCCACTCTATCATTGCTAGTAAATACCTAGTTGCAACCGTATTAGTAGGTGCTACTACAACCATATAATCTAATTGTAAGTAATATTCTAATAGAGTTAGTCCATCATCATCATCATCATCATCATTTTTATTATTGCAAAGAAATAATAAATATTTTTAATGTGGTAATCCATACATGAAATATTACGTAGTGATATTTGTATATTTACCTTTGCTTGTACTTAATAATGCCCATGCAGGTTTGTATATAACTGATATATGTAAGCACACTCAAAGTTGTTCTGCTGCTCTTCTTCGTCTTCTTCCTCACCCTCCTTCTATTTCTAGTTTTTTACACCTCTTCAACGAGCGAGATTACCATTTCTTCTGGCGTTGCTGCAAGTAATATCTTGGTTGAAATCCCCATCTCGGCTCTCTGTTCAATGGACATAGGTACGTTAGTATGAATACTGGCATGGTTATCATTACTACTACAGCCTCTACTACAGCTTATCATCACCGACTGTAACCTTACCTTTTGAAGAGGGACGAGAATGATGATTACAATAGGAATGCGCACTCACTGAATGGCTATTCTAGTGACTGACGACATTGTTGTGTGCATCATCATGATCAACAGAAAAACCTCAACCATCCTCATCTTTTGTCATGTTTTTCGTCCATTATACCACCATCAGGTATATCTTATTTTCTTAATAAACATGTATACCATGCATACCACTTTTACGAGAAACGAACAAAGTCACCGGAGGCGAACTTTAAAAAAGTAGTTTCAGCGAAAATCGCATTTTTCTGTGAAGACAAAGAGGGAGAGAGAAGCCATCGACATGAGCAACAACGGCATTCGAAAAATAACTTTTCAAGTCGCATACAAAATCTCTACACACTAACTTTTACCAAGTATGTGCAGGCCTATAAAAAGTGTCTGTTGCTGTTGCTCTGTGGAATGGACCGAATAACCCGAGTCGTTTGTTGGCATTACTTTGACTGGTTCCTATGATGATGATGGTGGTGGTGGTAAAATGGTATTTAATAAGAATATAGAGAAAAGGCAGAAAGGAGAGGCATCAAGTTGAACACTTTAAGAAGAACCTTCATACAGCTACCTTTGCTGCATTGTATTTCTCCTTTGGAATTTTTTCCTATTACTCATATTTTGAAAACCATATTATTCATTGCTATTCTCTTTTTATCAGAGTACCCTATAACGTGAAAAATGATGAAAATGTATTGGAAGGTATATGTACCAGACAAGTAAAATCATGTTTTTACACGGTCAACACATCAGCATAGTGCTATTGAATATCTTAGGGCATAAAACATAACAATAAACTGCTGGCTATATTGATCAACAGGATGAAGACGATGACGACAAAAATGATCAAAAGGAGCAGGGCAGAATATTACTACTATTAAATAGTAGGAGCATTAGCATTGGTGAATGTAATGAAAAAACTGACAAAGCGTCATATTTATCGTTACCTGCAGTAATAATGTTATATGGGAACAACAACACCAGGAAGACCAAGAAAGGGAGGAAGAAAGAAGAAGGGAATGAAAGGCTTAAAGGAAGAATTGTTGATATGTTGACGACGATGGTGAACATGAAATGGCGATGATGATGATGAATTGAATGCGTACTTGTTGTTGTTGTTGTTGTTGTAAAGCAACTAGGAAAAGAAGAAAAAGTTGATTGAGTTGGGATGCTACCCGGTTGAGCAAGATGGAATGCATAAAATTATCAGCAACGTATAAAATATCTATACCTACATAAAAGTACAAGGAGAAAGGTGGATATTTACAACAATAAAATTATGGGGCCAAGAAGAACGAAAAACAGTTTTTCAATATAAATATTGCTTGCCTATGTATGTACAATTTACCATTGTGATTATCATCGTCTTCTTATTTTTCTACTACACGCTACCAGTTAGTCATCTCTACTTCTTCATTATCATGTTTGGAGGAAAAGGGAGACAAAATTACACTTGCGTTGTCGACCAAAAAATCATAAACTAACGTAACCACTTCTTTGATTTTTTTCTCTCTCTGAAGGTACTCCTCGACTTTGCCAACAAAAACAACAACAACAACATATCATATATGCATAACAGCAGTGTTTAATGTTGAGATTTATTATAATTTAATAAATACAATGATGCTGTAAAAATACAGTTTTACGATAACATACAGAAATGCAACTGTAGACAACAGACACGTTGTATTTGTTGTGTGCAGACAAAGGCGACGTCGACGACACGACACGGATGTGATGTGGCGTGGTGCAAACTTCTGAACTGAAAAGAAATTTAAAAGGAATGATGATGATACGATCATGAAGATATGGGCATTTCTTCAACCTATTTAACGGCAGTTTTCTTTTCTTTACAATTTATCTGCAAATCGATGTAAATAAAATGATGTGAAAACTTTATTTCATTGTTGTTATTAGTATTATTTCAAAAGTTGATCCATTTGTGAATAACATTTCGGTTAATGATTTTATCTGTCGCGATTATTTTACTGATTATGATATACCAGCAAAATCCAAAGAGGAAAAAGTTTTTTTTTGGTTTTTGAAAAAAGTAGTCTAAAAAATATTTATCTAACAAGTATACAATGCAATAGGAAACTTGAGGGCATTTACGATTTTAATGCGGACACCGTTTTGGTCGTTGCGATTCTTTCAATAGATGGTAAATTTAAAGAAGATGATGATCATGATGGCGACGACGACTATGATGATAATGTAGGAAGAAGTTGTTCTTTTTTAAAAATAATTGAGAAAAAAAATCTAGCTGACCTATTATGAAATAGTTGTTTGACCAGCTGAATATTTAGCTGCTGCTACAGTCCACACAGTAAAATGGAAATGTTGCTCCATTATTATTACCGCAAGTAGGAAGTTTATGATTATGTATGCCATTTCATCGTTTCAATATTAATTTTCAACTGATTTTCTATTTCTGCCCTGGGCTACAATGATCAGCATACAAGAGCTAGAAATTTTATCACACAAAAATTTCAATTTACACAAATTAACAACGACTGGTTTAGTTTGCATAACCGTTCAATAAATTACACTGGATTAATCATACTTGCCTAATATGCACTGCCATTGAAACGGATACCTGTTTTTAGGGCAAAGGATAATTTAATCGAGAAGAAAAAATGATCATCAAAATAATAGCAACACCCACACAAGCATACACATACCATATAATGATGATATTTTATACATGTACCCAAAAAAACTGTAAATGTCATCGTGTCGGTAACGACGGCCATATTTAAGCTTTAAATAATCCAAGTTTGTATGCATGTGTATTACATTTGATTATATTGAATGCATCTATTTATTAGTCCGATCACCATTATCATCATCATCAACTATTATTAATATTATTTTACAGCTTCTTTGACTTTGTTTGGTGGTTCAACGGACGGACAGAATGCATCTTTTTTCGTCTAGTCTGTTTCGTTGACACTTACCATTAGCACGTAACATTACGACTACTACCATCACCACCACATATATAAAATATTGAACTGATCAAGAGATGATCATCTTAGTAGTCTTCATGACATCCTATCTTTTCACCCACCATCTTGCATACCTCATGGGTTAGTATCCCCAAAACAAAAAAATCCTCTCTTGAGGCTCCAAAAATATTATTATTTTGCTTTCAACGGTTATCAATTATCTATGTAATGTGGCTTCATACCAGTAAATACGCATATTACTTATATTATGTTACAATAACATACGAATAGACTAAATATTGCAAAGAAAAAATATATAAATGCATGTCGCATTGTGTTTATAATAATAAAAGGGCAAGGGATGGAATGGAATGACAAAAATATGCAATTTCACTCGATGCCGTGGTAAGTATGTTGACATATACATCTGCCTGTACAGTACATACATTTGCTCATAATATGGTTGTAATGGGCATCCGTTCAATATTATTACATGACAGAGGAGACGAAGAATAAAAGAAAGACTGAGAGAGAGGGAGAGAGAGGAGGAGGAGAGGAGGCAAATGATCCCATCTTTCAAGTCTTGTGATTTTCGTACTATTCCACTTTAACGTGGACCATATTTTGCATGTGGCACGAATACTACAACCACCACCACTTTTTATGAGCTTTGGAGTCAAGTTTGAAAAAGTCACTGCAACTTTGTTTTGTTGAGTGTCACATTTTCACATTTTTGTCTTGTCAAAAATGCGTCAATTACTGAACAAGGAAATATCTATCTACATGCAAGATAACTCAAATATGTTGTATAATAAATAATTGTCTCTTTGTAGTAGTTGTTCCTACTGCTACTGCACACAAAAACAAATATATTGAGACAGTTGCGAAAGGCAAAATCCTTTCAAGTTGTTAAATTGGAAAAAAATATAATTAAATTGAATGACTCTAGTTTTCGTCACATGGTGACATTTTTTAAAAGCAAAAGGTTAGCGCATCTTTATCAAGCATTTGAGCCAGTAAACAATGGTTATAGCTGCTGTTCCAAAACAGTGAGCTGGGAATGATGACGACACCTTGTAGTAGTACCGTTTGCATAATAATATGTT
>JAANSP010001698.1:0-14605 GCA_036850745.1 Homidia socia | reverse complement strand
TGCACTGGTGGAATTCATAAATGCAGGAAAGCCACATGCCGAATGAAAGTACGTAGTTTAAAGATAATGAGTTTTTCATGCCCTCTGTATATAAGATATTCGTTTCTTTGTAACCGGAAATTAATATTATTGATTCCATTTCATCAATAAGCGTATAAGCTATTGTTTTCGTCAAAAAAAACGTGCAGGATATTAGAACAATCAAAGCTTGAAATTCAATAATTCAGGTAAGAAGACATATTGGCTTTTATGAGCTGAGACAGAATTCAGGGTTAATACAAAAACTATGTTGAAATATGCATGCTAAACCTGAAATAAAATATCGATAAAATGTTTTTAAAAGATCATATTGACATTAACTACTTTACTTTGTGTAGGATCTAAATAAAGTAAATAAACTGTGATTCTATCTCAAAATCTCATACTACCCCAACCATTAATTCATGTTCAGTTATTTCCTCAACACATTTAGTAAACAGCTTTCTGAACTACAGAACAGAAGATACCCTTTAGATAATACCCGTAACGTGACATCTTTTAAAAACAAAATATGAAATTCACTGAAAGAAAACTGGAAAACCTCTGGAGTCCAAACTCTTCTGGACTCTATGCACGCGTCTTCTTACTAGTATCAACCATATTATCATCATCACTACATACATACCTTCGAGCGTCTATCCATGGGTAGCTTTTTTACAACATAGTCAACTTACTTACTACCCATATTACAAGCTTACAAGGTACAACAAAGAGAAAATCTATTTGGGACATGAATAGGAAAAAAAATATTACAAAGAAAAAAACAGACGGGGATATTAGAGTCTCCAATTTGGAGAATACAGGAGAGAATCCAAAAAATGTCTACTCTACTCCACCACTCTCGGCTATTACTACTACGCGAAAGGATATACTCTCTCCTCTCTTGTCTTTATGAAAATATCATATCGACGACAACATTGGTAGTGGTAGTAGGTCCAAAAACATTAGAATGATAGAAGAAAGAAGAAATACTTACACCACAGCTTGTTGTGTAATGTTGTTTGGCTGGCATGCATCAGCTTCACTTTTATTAAACTCTCATCATCAGAGGCTGATTCTGGTAATAATGAGTTTTTAGACACAAATACGAATACTCGCACACATAGCGTCTCACCAAAAAAAAGTTGTTCAAATCTCTGGAATCTGGAGAATCTCAACTTGTTTTTTTCTTGCCTTCTCATCACGTCATATTTTTCCAAGTACGACAATTACAAAGAAAGCATAAAGCAAAAAAAATATGTGATGATGAGGATGGTAAATGGCAATGCAAAGATGTTGATACGAGCACAAAAAAGAAATTTGAGAGCATTTTCTAGAGTTGGTTTGGTTTATTGCAAAGAATTAAGTTGCTGCAACCTTCACTGCTTTTATCATGGTATCAGTTTGAATTGAAATGTTGGAAAGTTGAAAAAAAATGGACAAACATTTTCCTGTGATTCCAGTTCATTTTTGTTGCATTTTTCAAGATTAAAAAGGAAATCATTTAGAAGGGAGTGTAGTTGTTTTTAGAGAGGAATGGTGGTGGTGGTGGTGGGATGAAAAAATTGTTGAGGGGAAGTAGGTAACTCTTCTTTTTTAACTACAGTAAGAGATCAGTCGATCAGTGGACTTAATTGTGAGTGTCGAAAATTTGCCCGGTGTTTTCGTGACTGTTGTAAAATAAAAGTGCAAATAAAATGTCGTTAACAACGTTTGGAAATCCTGCTGGAGTGGGGAGAATGCGGCAGCCTGCCCAACCGTCACCGGCACAAATACAGAAAATGCTGGATGAGAATGCACATTTAATTCAGACGATTCAGGACTACCAGAACAAGGGAAAGGGTCAGGAATGTTTACAGTACCAGCAAGCCTTACATAGGAACCTAGTTTATTTGGCGTCGCTGGCTGATGGAACCCAGAATATTCAACAAATGCTACCTGTATGTTTATTTTAAAATATTCTGGGGAAGGGTCAGGAATGTTTACAGTACCAGCAAGCCTTACATAGGAACCTAGTTTATTTGGCGTCGCTGGCTGATGGAACCCAGAATATTCAACAAATGCTACCTGTATGTTTATAGAAACATTGTCGGTTAATGCACATGAGAGTAAATGATTTAATTGTTTAAGTAATGTAGTAGGTACATATGAATTTACAAAACTGAACATGTTTTGTTTGATTTTTATATAGCCTCCAGGACAGGATCCAATGCAAAACCAGCAAACACCGCCGCAGCAACAAATGAATCAGCCAGGACCAGGTCAACAGCCGGGACCTGGTAGCTACTATGGTAGGCCAAACCCTAATCAACCTGGACAACAATATCCAGGATATCCAGGAAATTATCCACCTCCTCCTGGGGGTCAACAACAGCCCGGTCAGATGCCAAATCAACCCCCGCAACAGCAAATGCCTCCACGGCCTCCTCAACAGGGCCCGCCTTCTCAACAACCTCCACCTACATCGTATGGGCAGCAACCGCCACAGCAAACACCTGGGCAAACAGCTAACCAGCAACAACCTGCAACACCTCAACAACCGTACTATGGCTCTCATCCATCTTATCCACAATATCCCAATCCTTCACATTCAAATCCGTACGGACAGCAGCCACCCCCTCAACCTGGACAAGGGCAGCAGCAACCTCCACAGCAACAACAACAGTCTGGTTATCCTCCACAAGGTGGACCTGTGTATCCTCCAAATCCAAGCAATTACCCGGCGCAGACTTCAGGTGCAGGAGCTGTGAGTCAAGCTAATACTCCTGGAGGCTACCCACCTCCACAGAATCAGCCAAACTACAATTACAATCCAGCGGGTCCTTATCCACCTCCAGGAAGTCCTGGTGTTCAAGCAGGGGATAATAGAAATTGTACCTGCAAATGCTCCTCCTTCGTCTGGTTATCCTTATGGTGGACAGCAGTATGGAACACCTCCTCAGTCTCAATACCAACCATCGCAAGGTTATCCACCACCACCTCAGGCGGGTTACGGTCCTCCTCAGCAGCAACAGCCTCCACCAGGTCAGCCCCAAGGAGGACAATATGCGCCGTATCAACCTCAGTATCAGGTAAATACTTCTACTATACTGCTACGTTTATGAGCAAATATTTTTCATCATTTTGTTGTTGTAATAATATTTCACATATACTTCTTTCTTTTATAGGGATATCCTCCCCCACACCCTTCATATGGAGCATATCGCCCACAGACTTCAACGGCAGCACAAAATGCTACAGGAGGTTATGCTCCCCCACCTGGTGGTCAAGGAGGGCAAGGACCTTATCCAACCCAACCAGCGTCACAATAAGCAATTGTACTTGAACAGATCAGAGAGATGAGATAAATGTAATATGTATTATTCTGGGACTAAGAAATAATGGAATTGTTGTGTAAAGTTCCCGTGCAGCATAATAATATGGTGTTAGTACTACTATCCGCATAAATTGCAAACGTGTTTTTGAAATTAGGATTTCTCATGAGTGATCTTGTACTATTAAAAATAAGATTGTAAAATGGAACACTTCGAGTGATTTTATGAAAAGAAAGTTGTACATAACGTAGTTTTAGACATCAAATATAGCATAGTTTAGATTTAGACAAAGCTAGCAGTTAAACTATATTCGACCTATTACTTGTTTGTAACAAAAGTATTACACTAATTTTAACAGATGAGAGAAATCTATTTATGGAATTTTAATCAATTGAACTAGAAAGTTACTGGATATAAAAATTATGTCTTCTTTTTATTATTCTTCTTATTGTTTGTAAATATTTTTGTTGAATAAAAATAACGATTTGATTTATAACATTTCTATTGTAGCATGATAATATTTCAGATGCATTTCATGCATTATACAGTACTATATAGGTAGCTATTTTACTACACTCTTAAAAATAACAATATACTTCAATCAGTGTTTTGATATATTCACTCACGATGTAAGACGTAAAAATCGCACTTATGAATATGTAGACAGTTTGGTAAAATTATAGAAAAAACAAAGGTAGTATTGACTGCTCGTACTAAAATGTGCTATAACAGCTACAGACAATTAGGACTTGAAGGCGGATCATCCAGGTGACTTAAACTATTAAGAGATGAGTAGTCCATTGAATTTTCCAGAAAACTTTGCTCCATACAATCTACCATCTCCTTGTATACCTCATCAGATAACGGAAACTTTCTCTGAGGCCACGGGTCAACATACTGGAAAAAGATTATCACAAACACATAAAATAACGACGCATTACCAACAACGAGTTCAATACACCAGTAAAAATAAAAACAAAAACATTTAAACGGATCGAAAAGTTGTTTACATACCACAGTTGGAGCTGGTTCTTCTTCTACTACTACCCCTTCTTCCACTTTCGCAGAAGTTGAAATTGTCCGACGTCTACTGCCCACTTTGAACAGAGATTTCAATGCTTGATTAGCTCATCGCTTCAGTTATCACTGTTGACGTGTCAGTAACTGGAGTGGTGGTTCCATCCGTTGTCCCAGTAGAGTTGGCATTTGCTGAAAGTGCCGTACATCCTTCTTTGTCTCTGCACTTATCTGGAGAGAGGAGCGCATGGGACGAGTTTTCATCATTGCCTATACCTCCAATGGCGTCACTTTCACTTCTACAGGTTGAGTCAAGACGTCGAGTTTTTCGTGTTGCATTCAATGCTTTTTGCAGCGACTGCGAAAACCTCTTTTTCTCTTCTACTTCACATTTGTTGTGACGATGAAGGAAAGTGGCATTACTCATATCTTCCAGCTAAATAAAAAACGAGATCAGTTTTAAAATTACTTTCAAAAATAGGTAGAGTGGTAGTAAAAACTGGCCCATTCATTAGTATCATAAACATACCTCTCCATCGCCTTTATCGGTGACTGAATTGAAAATTTCTTCATAGTCCAATACTCGCCATCTTGGTGTTTCAATGGGCTTGTAGACTAGCTGTTCCACTCTTGTTGTAGCAGCCATACTGTATGGAATGACTATATTGTCGATATCGAACTCTTGATTTCTAGTGCGCCTGCAAAATATCAACATATTATTGGTAAATCTAATGAAATAAGTAAAATAAAACCTGTTGTATAATTTTCTATTAAATCAAAATTATGTTACCTAACGGAATCTTTCCTTTCCCTGTTTGGCCATCCCAACCCTTTTCCAGGAAATTCTGCCATTTCTCTCTCATCAAAAGACTGAGACTTGCGCGCTACAAAAAGAAAAGAAAAAAGTAAATAAACCTTGTGAGTTGCTTGACTTTACACTTTCAACACGTAATGTACTACACTTTTACGCAAAGTTGCAAACCAGAGCTGCTTTGTTGCTAGAAGGTTATTATACACAAACACAACAGCTTGTTTTTCTGTATGTAGCGGCGTTAATGGAGTACGTGTGTACTTTCTCGTTCATTCAATCAAAGTTTTATTTGTATTAAAGTTACTCGTTGACTTTGAAGTAAATAAAAGTTGATCAATAAAAAAATCCCGATTTGAAGTGGAATATTTGAGAAACATTAAGCAAAAGTGTAGTACTTCATTTTAAGATCATTTAAAAAAATACTTACTGGAAGGTCGTTTTCTTGGCGATTGAGCTGTTTCCTCACTATATCTGTTGTCTTTCTTTGGCGACCGTGCTGGAGAGGGAACGAATGCTTTTGCATCGTATGTGCGTGGTTTCTTAGGCCTTGGACCAGTTTCCAACAAATCTGGTGGGAACTGCTGAGACCTTGCTTTGATTAACTGCTGAATACTATTCGTTGGTTTTGTAAGTGTAGTGTGGTTGCCGACAGCGTTGGAAATTAAAACAGATTCTAAGGGTACGTCTTCTGGGAAGGATAATGTTTTATGGAACGTTTCATCCAAAATTGCTAATTTGTCTCTATAGCTCATATGAACATGATTGATTTCCGCCTTTGTTTTAGTCCTTCCAAGACAAAGTGCACATAACTCATCACGACCGAAACAATTGCAACGCACGGTAGGTAACCTGTTTGCGTCCCGGAAAATATTTTGGATTCCACCAAGTTGAAAGACTTTTCTGTTTTTGTCAGGCCGCTTAATCGCCGCGCATCTGCTAGCACTCTGATTAGGATCTGAAGAATTGACAAATTCCACCCCAAGCACCGAAACACCATCGGATCCCATTCTATTTGAAAGAAAATACCATAAATACTAGAGTTATTTAGTAAATGTAAAGAAAACAATAAAAATTGTTATTGCTGCCTACGACTTACGTTTTTATCGTTGGAATAAATGCATTTCTTTCCTTTGTTCCATCACTTCCATTGACATTGGTACTGGGATCGTGACAAGTTTCGTTTTGGCTGTTTCCAGATGGAGAGGTCTTTTGAGTCACTGATTCAACTTTTGGGGTGCTTGTTGCAGAGGAGGATGGGTTGCTGTCATTCTCCATACTTTCTCCATTCGTTATTTTACCCTTTTCTTGTTCCAGACTAGATCTTCTCTGATTCATCATATCCGACACTCTAGAAGAAGAAATATCCAAAGAAGAAGTAGAGGCGCACTTTGAACTTGAAAATTGAGTTCCCTTCTTTGACAGGTATACAGCATCGACAGTAGTCTGCATGCATCACAAAACCACATTTCAAACAATAATGTAATAATCTAAAATATATAATCACCTTTTCATAGTTGCAGGTTTGCTATCATGATAAAATTTTACTGAAGAGGTCGCATCAACTGGAATGTTAATGACGTTGCTAGACGTTGAGGGCTTCTCCAACTGAAACGTAGGTTTTCTAATTTTGCAGTGCCTAGAAATTATACAATAACAATGATATATTATGTTGATGTACCATTACCTCACCTCAATCAGATTCATAAAAATCTACTCATAGTTATACATCGATAATGCTGGACAGTGACTTACTTTCTGAGCGCTAAAGATTTGGTTAGAGATATATTCACATTCATTAATACTGAACTCAAGTGACGTTCTCCTAGCTTCATATTGTTTTTCCAATTTGACTGCTTCAATAAAGGGATTGTTTTCTCTACAAAAAAGAGGTACAGGTTACTATTTTAAAATACTGACAATTCTGTACTGTATTAAATTAATCAGATATTCAATAGGTTTTTAAATTACACTGGGAGGTAAGGCGCGTTTTCTGATGAAGCATTGCCCCCGACATCCATCATTCTCTCATCTGGAAGGACTATTTCTTCATCATCAGTATCCGATTCTTCAGTAGCGGAATCATCATTCGGATCCAGTTTGGCGTCCCATTGAATGCCTGATAATGTTGGTCATCATTTTGCCTCCAAATTGCATTTCTGCAAGGCCCTGTTTAGTAAGTCGATGAGAAGGTGCAAGTGTATCTTGAAATGATGAGGAGCTGCTTCTACCGTGCATAGTATGGAGGCTGTTACCTCGCAGGCCACTATTAAAACCAGGGAATTCCAAGACAGCTTGTAGTTGTTTGGAAACATGTTTTGCGGTTGTTCCCTGCATTATTCCTTGAAGGCGCTGCATCAACGAAGCACACCGCTGAAGAAGGTATTCAGAGTTTCTTGCAATGATTAATTCTTCAGATGGATCGTTGTTATCAGAACCCATATTGTCACGTGAGAACTGAGTAAGACTATCATCGTCTTCATCACTACTGCTTTCTAAAGTCACAGCGTCTTCTTCTTCAGCTGCAGTTGCCGAGTTTGCCGTACTACCGTTTGCATCACTGCTCAAACTCGTACTTGGATTAGTGCTCGAGGAGGTAGAAACATTTGGAGCCATTGTTGACGTTGAAGGCACCGGCTCCGAAGGCTTTATCGATGAAGATGCTGCTGCTTCAGTTTGCTTTACAACTGGTTTTGGTGTTACCTCCGCACTGGTGGTATGTGACGGTAAAAAAGGTGGTTTTGGTTTTATATCGAAAGGAGATGACTTCTTTGCGTAAACAAGAACCGGAACAGTCGGTGGTGGTGCGACTGGATCAGTGACCATTGGTTCTACGCCATTTGTAGAAAAACTGCCATTGCTATTACTACTACTGCTGCTAGGAACTGCTGATAAAGTGGCCTTTTCGTCGGAAGAAATAGAAATGAGATTAGACTGCGCTGGCTGAACTGAACCGGATGTTGACGGTGTAGTTGATGCCACTGAAGACACTGGGTCAGGAGGTTTTAGTGTTTGTGTTGGCGGTTCTGGAGTCACTGACGACGAAGCCGTGGATGCTGCAGCCACTTCTTTCTTATAATCTTCAGAACTTTTCATTTTTAGTAGTTCTATAGCACAAGCGTTTGCATCAAACATCACAAAGATATTTAAAATAATAACCAGATCATATCAAATAACAAAAATATGGTATCACACACAACTTTCTAAATCAACGTTAAAAGAAAATATAAATCATTCATTTTTAGTAGTTCTATAGCACAAGCGTTTGCATCAAACATCACAAATATATTTAAAATAATAGCCAGATCATATCAAATAACAAAAATATGGTATCACACACAACTTTCTAAATCAACGTTAAAAGAAAATATAAATCATCAAACATTTTATCAGATGAGCAAACGACACACTGACAATTTAACTTCATCACTAAAACCACTTATCGATGGTCAAATGACTTTTTATCATCATCTTCTCCACTCACAAGTCATATTTTTGTTTAATTTCTAAAAATGTTGTTTCAAACGATTTTACTAACGATCGGGAAATATAAAAGCACACATCTCCTTCATATCGAATGGATCCATTTTATCGTTATTCTTCAATTCTTCCTGTGTATAAAATCATCCTCAATTAAAAGACATCTCCAATGACTGTAGTTGAGCGCACATTTCTCATCTTATCATCATAAACAGAGACAATTTCCCCTCCTTTTCTGTAGAGCTACTGCTGCTGGTTTCCTTCTGCTGATACTCTGTGCTACACTGCTGCAGTTGAACCTTTGAAATACATCCAAAAATCGAAATAAATAAATTATGCAATATTTTCCCACCATAATAATTGTTTTTAAATAACAAATTGCCGTACAAAATTCTGGCAAGTAACTTACATTAAAATACAGCAGGGTTTTCTCTGGAGAAAGGAGCTTTTACTAAAAAAACAAGGTCGTGCCAACTTCCGTCCTTCCAGAAAAAGTTTTGTATTTTTTAACACCAATTATACAAGAATTTACAAAACCAAATATTTACACAACTTTAAAAAACCGTTTTTTCACTTCATAACCAAGTATCACTCTAGTGTGGATTAACTACTCTTTTTTAACTGGCTGCTCAAATAGAATCCTAAATTATCCCACACAAAAGTGTGCGAGATGTAGTGGCAGCAGCTAGCACAGCTATTATCAATTCATTTTACTCGATTCATCCTCTTAAATTACACGCACACGATACACGAAAAAAGCTTCTTGTGTTCTGGATAATAATAACATGCTTAACTTTTTTAAGCACAAAAAAATATATTCTTCTTCTGCTGCTGCTCTTCAATGATAATATGTAGCACTAATGTGAATTGTGAACTCTCTGATGCTTTTCTTTCTTCTCCTCGCATCTATTCCTCATCTCGACTTCTTTTTTCCAAACAAACAAAATTGCTGCTGGCTGGCTGCTATGCTATTTCATCATGCATGGTTTAAGATTATAGGAGAGAGGTAAATATATATACAGCACGGGTAGATTTTTAAGTTTTTTTTCTGTTCCAACTTCCAACCACGGTATATTACTACACGCTTACAAACATAGTCATAGCATAATATGTATTATATAGAGTCATCCCCGTACCGTACCACCACCGTCGTCACGAGAAGAGGAGTCATCATAACAAGCTCTTTATTCTAAAACTCTGCCATATATTTTGCAGAGGGCAAATGAAATAAGATAGAGATAACCATTGCATGAATGTTCATAAAAAAGGGTTTAGTAGTTTACTATTGTTTTGCTCGCTCGCTCGTCCTCATTCACTCACTATTTGCCATCCAACAGCTAACAACATAAAAACGATCAAACTTTTGCTATAAAGATCGTATTTCACCAAAAAGCGAAAAGGCAAGCCAAAGCCAAGTTGTTTGCATTTGCCGGTTTCTCGATGTTTTTCTCATGCTGCCTCCTGACAAATTCTATACATATAGTAAATCCGCTGTGCCTGCTGCCCAAAAAAATCATGAAATATTCCGCTGTTCCGGAAGCTGAACACTTTGGGAATGGAAAATGGAGTGAGCTTCTTTTGCATAAATTATTTTATTGCTAATATAACACGAACACGACACGATAAAATGAAAATACACAGTCTGTTTTTTCTTTTTGGTCTATAAATTGATAAAACTGATTAGGTAATAATATGTTTATACAGGTTGAAAGAAACTTGCGCAAGAAGATTTTTAGCAACTCAAATAGATTGTCTGCATAAGTTTAATGTAAGCGATTTAGCATATAATGTAAATAATTGTAAATGAACAATCAAACATCTTATATGACAAAATAATATCATGTTAGGAGAAAGAAAAGAGTACGAGGGCTATGAAGCAATTAAGGCATGCACTTTGCACTGCAATATTTGCGCTACATATCTACATTATTACATGGCTAATCAAATTTTACATGGCTGCTTGGCACGAAAACGCATGATTTTGGTCCGATAAGTCCTTACTAGCGTAAAAGAACAAAAGGAGTACAATGTTTATGTTTAAAATTTTATTGCTAAAAAACTTAGAAGCATATAAAATATAAATGCAATAAAAGCAAAGTATAACTAAAAGCACAAAATGAATTAATTAAATGAATATTTAATTTGCTAATCACAAATGATCAATCACCCATCAATGTACTATTTTATCTTGAATTTAATTGGGTAAGGAAGAAAAGCAGCGGTAGTAGTAGGTCATACATTGTGACATAATGAGGAATTCCATTGATCCCTATCTTATCTGGCAAAGGGGTAGAAAAGAAGAGATGTTCACAAGTAGGGTGTAGGTAGGTATGCGTATTTTAATAGTTCCGTAGAATTAGATTCATAAGAAGAGATGATCACCATTTTTTACCCATTTTCAGATCTCATGTTAATTAAATATTAAATGATATACTTTATCTCTAGTTTTCGTACAAGAATTAAACCAACCCTTTTAATGTTAAAAGCTGAATATTGTGACGGAAGTGTACTGTAGTTTTAACATAAGCTACAGATTGTTAATGTTAATACATGCACCATTAAACTAGGTATATGTTACAGACATTTTTATTTTAATTTTGCTTAAAAAAATTCTACATGAAAATATTATGCTTCCGTAAATACTCTAGTACGACTTAAGACACTGCATTGTCCAATAATACATTTGTTCCTTTTTATTGGAAGAGCATAATTTTATGCTCAATATAATGACAATCCCTATGAATAATTGAGATCAATATAAAAGGACCCTTATCTGGATTTGGCAGTTCATTTTATTTCTGGCCGTTGAGGAAGTCATAGAGTATTTACATGTGCATATAGTATGTCGTTGGTCAGGGCTCATACCGAGCTACTGTAAAAATGACCAAGTTGAAAGTAAGTTTCCGCAAATTTCCCAAAATGGGCCACTATACAAGTTTTCTGAGTACAAGTGAAAGCATTAAAAGTATTTCTTTTTTAAATTCTAATCGTGTAGGTCAGCGTCATTCTACTGACTGTGGTAGCATGTTCGGTTATAGGAGGTGTGAAGCCCCCCGAGAAGAGGGGAAGGAAAGATACCGAGCCAATAATCGATCCTGAACTAGAAAAGTTAATACCATCCAGTGATGCGGATGTTGCGGGTTCGCCGCTCTCTGTTCCTTTGAAAATCGAAATCGTAGACGGCACAGGAGTAGTTGAGGAATCACCCCTTCATTCATCGCATGAAAAATCAGGTAAATCTAAAGAACCGTTGTACAAGGCGATTGTGATTGATCCGATTGAGGATACTCCCGGTGGCTGGGGACTGGGTTGGGACGATGAAGGAGATAACGAGCCTTTGACATATCATGGATGGGGTGGAGAAAAACCTGTTCTAGGCTGGAAACCTGGCGATGATGTACAACATGGATGGAAGCATCATAATATGGAGCACCATCACGTAAGATAATGCTACTGACAATAAAATTATTACAAAAAGGGTTTTTATTTTTGGGTTTATGAATGGGTTTTTCAATGCAGGGATGGCATCATCAAAAACACGGCCACGATCACAAACATGGACATAAGCACGGTACTTTTTTATAACTCGTTACATTTATTTTACCGTTCGTATCGTTTTTAGCTGTGCTAATATTCATTTTTTAATTGCAGGTCACGATCATAAGCATGGTCATAAACATGGTGAGTGTCAATAAAAATCAGAAAATTTAATTCAATACCAGCCTGGAAAGCACGATTTTATCACATAGCCCCTATGTATCTAAAGTAATCTAATTTTTAATTTTTTTCGTTGTAGGTCACAAGCATGATCATAAGCATGGGCATAAGCATGGTCATGACCATAAACATGGCCACAAACATGGTAAGTTATTTTTATCGTTCACCTTGGCGTATAAAATTTAAAAAATGGAAACAAAAATTTTAACAAATCGAAAAATTTAATTGATTTCATTAGGTCATCATCACAAGCATGGGCATGAACATAAACATGGTCACAAGCATGATCACGGTAATCAAGATATATTTTTTTCTTCATAATTTAAATCAAATATTCAATTCTACGAAAGAGTTTGGTTGGATGGAACTTGAAAGCAAGGCTTAATTTTTCTATTAATATCATGGTTTTTTTATGTCTAGGGCATAAGCACCACCATAAGCATGAACATCATCATCATCACCATCACCATCATGGTCATAAGCACGGTATGCTTTTTATTCTTTATCTTGCAAAAATAATACATGTTGTTTTCTTAAACTGACACATTTTTTGATATAATCTCAATACTGGTAATGATGTCTTTTTAGGACATGATCACAAGGGATGGCATGAAGGCGGTGACGAAGGCAGTGAGGGTGGCGGTGATGAGGGTGGTGACGAAAGAAGATAAACATATCAAGAACACACGCAGCAAATCTGAAGTGTTGGATAGTTAGTCTATTCTTCATAGGATGAGCCAAAACTTTGACAATTTTGGAGAAAGGTGAAAGTTAGGAAATTGATAAATAATGTTGTTGCTTTCATTGCAAAATCACTGTAAATGTCAGCAAAAAGTCATACAAAGTCACATATGATTGCTCATTTTTAATACATCACATTACGTGAAAGTACAATATTATCTTACATACCCACTGTAATTGCAAGTTAAATGTTTTTAAATACTTTGACTTTCTTTTAGATAAATTACTTTTTTCAAGTGTTTTATCATTACTTTATCCACATATTTTGCCACAATAAAGCTACAAATTCTATTACATGTATGCATTCGTTTCATCTTCATCCATCTAACAAAGACATAATATATAGTTCATGTTTTTTATGAAAAGCCATCCACCAATTCATATATATAAATTTGAAAAAAAAATGCATAAATTACATAACATGTGTAACCCGACTTTTCCTATCATAGTGCTTTCACTTGCAGAATAAACTGCAAGTCTGCATCTGCACTCTCTACAGCCACTTTTTGCATAAAATATTGCTTTTACTTTTAATAACCACCCACCCACACCACACTACTTCAGTTCAGTCGAATTCAGAGATCCACTCAAATGTCAAAAGAGCGACATGTGTGGTTGTGTGTGGACGTTGTGGTATAATTTTAGTGTGAGGAACAGCTGGCTTCACTTTGCAGCTGTTATTTGGTTTACACAAGAAAGAAGAGAGTGCATTTACTACAAATTTTAGTGTTGGTGTTTACTAAAACTACTTTAAATTAACTAAAAGTGATTGATCATTTTGTAGCATAATGTCGGGTAATTACTATTTTGTAATGGTGGGTCATCATGATAACCCACTCTTTGAGATGGAATTCTCACCTGCCGGCAAAGAAGCTCAGGTACTTGATTTTTCTTGGCATTTACGATTACAAATATAATTGTTTTCTCCTTGCGCATTAGCAGTTAGGGGCGCAGCGATATGGAGAAAGTAATTAATATCAATTTGTTTGAAATGTAAACAATATACCCAATTTGTAATCAATTCACCTTTTGTGTGAAATGTGTAGAAGGAGGATCACAGCTACTTGAATCAGTTCATTGCACATGCAGCATTGGATCTAATTGATGAGCATGCTTGGAGAACGACAAACATGCATTTAAAAATTGTGGACAAATTTAATGACTGGTTTGTGTCTGGTTTCATCACGGCATCCCGGATTAGATTTGTTTTGCTCCATGATTTAAAGAATGATGACGGAATAAAAAATTTCTTTTCCGAGATGTATGAAATGTATATTAAGGTATATAAGGAGTGATAAAGACTACTTTTATTCTATGCAGTTTTACAGTAATTTACGGCAACGTTTAATAAATATTATTTATTCCTTGTGATTCCAGTACTGTATCAACCCATTCTACGTTCAAAATACACCAATCATTAGTCCGGCGTTTGAAAAGAAGGCGGCCTTTTACGGGAGAAAGTTTCTCGTAGGATGATTTAAGCTTTGAGCGTAGTTACCGTTTATATTAT
>JAANSP010001697.1:0-14610 GCA_036850745.1 Homidia socia | reverse complement strand
TCCTGGTTTGCATCAGGTTTGCATTCAGGAGGATCTTTTAGGGCCCAACTTGATTGTGAATTGGGGTAAGAAAACAGACAAAAATTAATTAATAAATAATTGTATGCGCATATTGTGCTGTGGTGGCATTTATTTTTTTAATTTATTGCTACAAAACAGAAATCACATCGTGAGCGGACTTTCCAAAAGTGAGAACACTGGGATTTCCACCTTTTCAAATTTCACTGATCACATGTTCGCAGTGAGACTCGCTACATATGGCTCATTCAATTTTCAAGGTGAGTTTTAAAACCAAATTTATTTTCTTGTTGAAAGCAGTAAGCAGTCAAGTTCATGTAATACTTTTATCCTTTCTAATAGGCACTTTCAGCTGCAGTGGCAAAGTAAAAATGCTCTGGGGTTCCGAGTTAGACTTGGACATCCCGTTCAGCGGCAATGGAACGTTCCTCGTTAAAGCAAATGTCTTGGTAGAGACGTTTAAAGCAAGAAATTTTGGGATTACGCAAGACGGCAGATTGAATTTGCCTGCTTATAATCGTCCAGAATATGAGCTTCGTATGAACGCGACATATGTTCAGCTTCAGGGGATATGGAGCGATCCTGTAGTTACCCATAACTATTTAGATCACATCCAGAAAACATTCCTGCACGTTTATGGTGGGACTTGGAATCAACACTATCCAACTGAAGATCTTCTTGACGGATACTTGCGAAAAATTACCGATGTAATGGTTTTTATTTTTTGAAATCGCTAAAAAATTTATTTGCTTTTGGATTGCCTTTTCGTAACAATTTATTTTCAATTTCAGGGACTAAGATTAGCAGATATACTGACAGACTACAAATAATGACAAGAGCGACTCTGTTGTGCCATAATTTACATTATTTTGCATCAAACGAAAACATTTTTTTTATTTGAACTCATTATTTATTGAATTTTATAATAAAACTAATTACATGCTTTTGCAATTACGGCAATTTCATCCTCAAATAGCTAAGCTCGCAAACTTATCCTTGTTTATTGATCAGATTTAAATTGAAAAAAATGAAGGCAGATATAAATGTACACGTAAAAACCAGAATACATAAATGTCCTTATTTTGTCAGTGGTGCTTATAATATAAATAGTTGGACAGCAACTGCACAGAGTACTCATTTATAATAAACGGTCACCATCACAAAAATATTATAAACTAGGTTGAGAAGCCCGACTCAAAACATGTCGGGCTCTAGTCTACTGTGGTATTTAGACAATTTACCCTGCTATTAAAAATACTAAGGACTAACGACAGGAACGTTCCAAAAATATTGGAAGGATCGGTATAAAAACTTAAAACTTTCTGATGATTTTTGGCCTTATCATGTATTTATCACCCATTGATGATAAGCACGTGATGTGGAAAAGGCTGCAACAATTAAAGAGCAGAAGAATAAAAACGTGTTATCTGTATTGTTGCCTCTTGTAAGTATATAAGTAGTAGGCCAAAAATTTAAAAAGATACATGCACAAATGTTCATAGAGTAGAATACATTCATTTACCAAATCAATTGCAGCGTGGAACTTTGCAAACAACTAACTTAGCGGTCGAGAGTACGGCAGCAACATACAAAAAACGAAAAAGGAAAACAAACAAACATTTTTTTCAATATGTTTAGTTGTTTTATATCTCAACAAACTGCCATGTTTATCAACTAAATGGAGGACTCACGACAGCCAAGACCTGAATTTTATAAATATTGGCTTCCAGCACATTCTGAAGATTTTTGGTTTCATAATACACTGATTGATAAGCGTGCCCATTGATAAGAGTTTGATTTCAAAAACGTTATCAAAATCGTAATAAGTGGGATTTATTACATACATGTATTAATTTTCAGCATGTTCTGAAGACTTTTGGTCTTATCATGCACTTATTACCCACTGATAAGCGTTCGATTTCAAAAACGTTATCAAATTTCAAAAAGGTTATCAAAATCGTAATTACTGGGATTTATTACATACATTTACCAATTTTCAGCATGTTCTGAAGACTTTTGGTCTTATCATGCACTTATCACCCATTGATAAGCGTCCGATTTCAAAAAGGTTATCAAAATCGTAATTACTGGGATTTATTACATACATTTACCAATTTTCAGCATGTTCTGAAGACTTTTGGTCTTATCATGCACTTATCACCCATTGATACGCGTGCGAGTTCAATAAGGTTACCAACATGGTAATCTTACACGCTTACAATGCAATAAGCTCTGACTTATATATAACACAAAGATTTTGCTGTGGTTAGTTCAACAAAGAAAATTTAACAGCACGCGACATCTCTAGTTTCCAAGGGAAACCGATTGAAACACCAAACTTCATTCTAAAGTCCAAAGTCCAAAAAGTGAATAATAAACAAACAAATAAATATACATACATGAGAGCTGTTTTGTATATATGATGTCTGGCGTGATCTCCATACATCTCCATACATGGGAAAGTGTCTTCTTCGAATCTCGTTAGGAGCCGGTCGCGGAAGTAGAAACCATTCGCCAACCGATTTGCTTGGACCTAATTTTCCAAATTTTTGCTGTAGCTCTGCAGGTATTGTATTATAATAGTCTGTAGTTGCTCTTCCTGAGATAGCAAATTCATACCTTCAACGCCAACGCCCAGCTCCAAAAGCTTAATCTTGAGTTCGTCTGGCTGCTACCAGGCTGACATGTCCTTGATTGATGCTTTCATTGCAGCCAACCGCTTCTGCATTTAGCGGTTCGTCAAAGTTCGTAGGTGCAAACAGTTCTGTCAACGTTTTCTTCAAAAAAATCATTAGACGGCTCAGTGCAATGATTGCTGGCCGCTCCACAGGATTTCTCAAGCCGTTTTCGAAGTCTTCTTACTAGAAATAAACATGCTCGATGTTTGTAAAATAATGCAAATAAATGGTAGTCGAATGGCTTCTTAGATGATGATCTTGCTTCAAGAGTGCAAAGATTTGTAAAGGGTTGTTGGTTGTCATCATCTTTGATAATAGCTCCAGGTTGGATCTTTGTTGGTAGAACTTAATGCTTTGCTGCAAGACACAAGAGTCGCAAGAATTTGTCTCAAAATTGTCCTTTCTGCTTCCTTCATAGATGGACGTTGGGGCTTCAAAAACGCTTTATGGAAATAAGAGTTTTACAGATTAATTTATATCCACAGAATTATGGAATGAATTTATCATGCGACTTGCAATAAAATTACTTTTAATTTTGATACCAAAATATCTTTTTAGTCAAGTACGCAAAATATTAAACAATCAACATTTGTATACATATTTGTATAGACCCTTTTGTGAAACGTTTTATGTTATCACTATCATCAGTAAAGTTAGTCCAGTCCAGATCGTCTTTTTGAATAGGGCTAGTTTTTTCACTTGAACATGCGCGATGCGCGAGATCCAAGAGATACTTGTTTCTATTTTGCAATTGTATTTAATTCTTGGAGTCAAAAATTCGGAGGCATAAATTATGGACTGTTTGAGCCACTTCATGTTTCCTACAAAATATGCACCAAGTTTGTGAGACTAAAAAATAACAAATTTTCTGTATAGGTATTCATAATTTAAAAACAGTATTTTCCCGAATTTTATGGTTTGTTACAAAACCGCATAAGTGGTACATAAATATTTTAGGGTTATGGTCGGATTCAATTTACATAATTTTAATTTACATATGGGACAGACGGACAGAAACCATTATATTTCCGGATAAACCCTAATTACGATACAGTCATAATTATTCCCGACTTCATTCGAATTTCGAGCTATTACCGTGAAAGATGCTTACATATTTATCATTTTAAAAATAATCATGAATGTTTCATATCACTTGTCTTATATTTTGTTTCAATTACTGCATTGCATTTTCGCAACAAAATAGTGCAGTGCTGCACTAAGCATCTTACATCAAAAGAAAATCATAAACATCAATATCATAGGGCAATATTTCATAAAATGATAATTGAATATATTAGTTTACCGTCTTTTATTCTTAAAACAGTAATGAGCGAAATGTCATTATTATTTAGCACGTGTAAAAATATTTTTAGCATAGCTTTTTAAAAAGACAAATAAACCTAGCAGATAAAGGATAATTAATTTTACAAAGTAAATACTGTAAAATGCTCTCTGATTGATTATTGATTGAGTGGAATCATGTCCTGTCCATCCTCCGTTATCTTATCTCATCTCTTATCTCCTGCAACAAAGATGCGTTTGGCCTGGCCCTGCCTGTCTGAAGAAAAAATGAAGACATAGCCAAAGCCATGTAACATGAACAACTACAAATGCAACCAATACAGCTGACAATGACAACAACTTCTATTGTCTATTGTCTATCTCCTCAGCTCACTCACTTATTATGCCTGTACATTTTCTCCTTGTTGAACTTTTTGACGGGTGTTCAGTTCACTTCAATTCAGTTAAATTATTATAATTACACATGTATTTATACATTTTCCACAATTTTAATACACATTTAAAAAAGACAACCTCGTTTTGCTGTGATGTGTTTATCTTAAATTTTTAAAATGAGCTCAGAAAGTTGCCTAATATGCTACTCTCCATCAGTGGTGGTGGAGGATTTTTCATCATTTGAGGAGGACGCAATCAACCTAGGAAAGACCCAGCAATTAATTAGCAAAGAGACTCATGTCGTGTTCATCCTTCGACATTTATTTGAAGTTCCTACTGACAAGTTGAGCAACTATTTGTTGCAGACTGGGAATCCATCATGTTGGGGGATCGGATTTTGCTCAAAGTGTAGTGAAGTGGTGAAAGAATTAAAGAATGTTTATTTGGAGATTTTGAGGTTAACTCGGGTGTTTAATTCTAAGAGGGAAAATATTTTGAACACTGTCAAGAGAGGGGAGGGGAGAAGGGGAATTCAACGGAGGAAGGATGACAATAACGTGACAATGCCAGATCGCGGAAGTAACATTGTGGAGGAAACGAGAAAATTTGTGTTTCACCGTTAGTAGTGTACAGTTAAAATGTGAAATGTATCTTTAATTTGCAATATAAAAAATTACCGAACTTAATTATTACTAACTTTGATTTTGATTTTAGAGAAGTACCAGGAATTGTCAAGATCATTAACAAATCCCTTCCAAGGTGGAGATCTATTGGCTCAACGGTTATTGTCTGAAGCTGTACCAACTTATAAAAGTACTCATCATCATCATTATCATCATGAGGAGAGCTGCGACAATGAAGAAAAAAATGCTAACAACGTCTGCACTGTCTACAATTCTATTTATTTGAACTGCCATGATAAGATGCGTAATCGTTACGTGTGCCCGTGGTGTGGGAAATTATTTCGTGCATCTGCACAAAAACTGAAATTTCACGCATTGGTAGCTCACCCTGAACAACTTTTTGTACATGAACAAATTTCTGGAGTTTCTGACCCAGCATTTCGATCGTACTGTGAGATTATTTTGACTTCTGATCTGTCTCCGGAAGTAGATATCGGCTCAGAACATTTAACATGTTCACAGTGTCAAAAAGGTTTTAAAGCAGGCATTAGGTATCTTCAAAATCACTGGCTTCAGTGTCACTACAAGATTCTCGTTGACCGCCTAAGGAATATTCAGAAGGGGAAAGAAGCATGCGGAAATAGGTCAGCATTGATGAGCAGCGAAGTAGCGTCGTCGTCGTCATCCTCCTTACCAAAACCACCAGTGCCTTTCATTCCACCACCTTCTGCAGTCTCGACTGTTTCATCAGTTTCAGAACAACAGTTCCGGTGTTTCCACTGCTCACAAACATTTAAAAATCCTAAGCAAATAAAGCAACACGCTGTTTATCGTCATCCAGAACAATTCTTTCCCGTCTCCAATTTTGACAAGTATGCAATGACCAAGGAAAAATACCACAGTTGTTGTACACGTCTCTTTCACTTGGAGAAAGTTCAAGAGACTCCGCAAGGCTCCTTTTCTTGTTCCATGTGTCCAGAAACCTATTTGGGCTTGCATCCAGTTTGGGTGCATTTTGTGGAAAGTCATTATGACCAAATGGCTTCAAAACTAACTAGTCTCTTGAATGTTTGCCATACTGGAATAAATTCACAGCCTTCAACATCCGCTTTTGCTGCTGGAAGTGGAATAGTCGTAACGAGAAAGGACATCAGGTCTTCTCCCCCAATGAAGTCTAATTCGAGACATTATAATTGTGCAGACTGTGGATTAATTCTTAGACATTCATCTGGCTTATCAAGACATAGAAACTACCATTGTAAAGCTAGAAAAGCTGCTGGACTTTTAAAGGACAGAAAGCAGGTGCATTTGAATGCTGAACAAGAAATGTTATCATCAATACCAGTTCAATACCAAAATCGAGAAGTCCAAGATGTTTCTTTTGAAGAACAACAGCTTTATAATAACCAGGAGGCTTTTTATTCAGAACATTTTGCAGAGTCTTATCCTGATGATGCTTCTTTAGATCAAACAGAAGACGGTTCAACCAACTCAGTTCTTAGGAATGCGTATAGCAGCGGTGATATGATAACCAACGCAGATGTGAACACGTCAAATAACCTAGATGATTTTTTTGTCAATGCTAATTTAAGTAATTATTGTGAGGTTAAAGAGGAAAAACACGAACACAAGGATTTTGATATGAAGTTTATTGTACCGGAAAGTGATCCCCTTGAGATGTAATAACGTATAATAAAATATTTAATGCGCACCGCTACAATAAATAAATTCTTTTAAGGAATTAAAAAAAGGTTATTTATTTATTAAAAATAAATTAATTTAAGAAATTTTATTTCCTTTATTTCATTCTTGTAACAATATTATTATCTAGCTACTTGTTTGATTCGTTTAATAATTTTACACAATTAAATATTTGATTCTACGTAGCAATCAAAAACGAGTTGAGAATGACGAAATGTTTGCCATTGGATAAAACCACATATTATTCGTTTCGCTAGGCAAATATAACATGAAATACTTGCGTTGTTCTTGCCATTTTCTGCATTATCATAAAGCTTCATCAAAAGATTGGAAATAATGAGAAAGTCCTTCATATTATCATTTGCTTGTTGAGTAATGGTTGTCATTATTTCTTGAAACGATTTTGATGATAATTCCAATGATGACCGTGATGGTCTCTTCGAAAAGATATCTTGGATCTTCCCCATTTGTACCACAAAATGATGCATACACTTTTTAAACAGGTAGGATTCTCGAATATCATCATCTACAGTTACCCCCACCTCCAAGGCTACAGCCTCCAAAATTACTTGGTAACCCCGAGCACCATAAATCACTTCTTCAGCGAGCACCAACTGCTCTGAAGGACTTAATTCTCTGAATTCCAGACAATTTTCAAGACAACCTTGACGAGAAGTGGACAAGGTGGAGTTGACAAGGGGACGGATCAGTTTTTCATCTTCACCGCAAATTGCCACGGCTTCCTGTCGTATTTGCGTAGCAAGTTGCCCCAACAAATCATAACTTGTTTGCAGAACCCTCATTTCAGAGAGCTTGATACTTCTTATAACTGCCGGATTAATCATTGCAGCGCCGAGCAGGGAGGATATCCTTGCGGGCCCTCCACTGCTACTGCCAATTATTGAGTTGGTGTATTGCTTCATTGCCATACTTATCTGTTGATAAGGCAATTTTATCTTTTGAGCTAGTTCCCGATTTTTCAGGGAATCACAGAAAACACATATCAACACATAGTAAAGCAATTTTCCTTCGCCACGAAATCCCGAGTGTTGTGGCAATAATGATTCCACTGGAATTAAATAATCTGATAAAATATCCAGGTGTTCCACTTTTGTTAACCTTTCAAAAGTTGGGTTATCCATAAGGAATGCTCTCTTGCTCTCCTTTGTCTTGACATTTTCCTCCTCCAAATTATAAGTTGTATTCAGTTTTCCAGAAAATGTCTCATATTCCCCTGTTACTTTTTCTGCTGTAATTTTAAACCCCAACGAAATTGGTTGTCCTATAAATTTTTTGAACTGACCATGTACTTCACCGTCTGCTCCGTACCATATAAAATCGGAGTTGGAGAAACATGTGAATGGAAGCTCTCTCCAGGAAGCTTCAACTTGATGCATTCCATCACGCTTTAAAAACACTTTTCCAAACTTTTCACTTGTCATTTTTCAATATACAATCACAAATTATACTGTTTTTTTCATCAAAAAACGAATAATTTCAGGGATCGTTTCATAAATATTTGATGGCACGGAAGCCAAAATTTATAGGTATGACCGATAATGCAATAAATGTGCTCACAGCTCAACTGTTTTGTGAGTTTCGTTGCTTAATGTTTTGTTTTGGTTGAAAATTCATACAGCAGAAAAATGTAGTAAAATATTGATAATGTTCAAGAATGGGGTCAATTGTGGATATCACGTATGTAGGTAAAGTTAGTACGAATCAAAATCATTTTTTCAATGAAAAAGATTGTTCGTGGTTCGCAAGCAATTTATACCAAACTTGTGTTATGATATTGGGAAAACCACCCACCGTCCATAATACACTCATCACATAATAATTACAATAATCGAACCATTAAAAGCGTTCACATGATGATACCCAATACCCATATCCTTTTGATGTGGCAAGTTTTACTGAAAGATCTTGTCAGTCGAATAATAATAATGCTTATAAGCAAAAATAGTAAGCATTTTACATTCTCTGGTCACTTATACTATGATCACTGAAATGGACATTAAGTTCATTTGAATCTGTTTTGAATTGTTTTGGCAATGTACGAGAGAACATACTGACTTTAAAGGAGGAAGTGGTTAACGCTAAAACGAGAAAAATTTGTGAACTTCATATTATAATGCTTAAATTATTATGTTCAAATAATTACGTTTTTTCTTTAGTCAACTTTTGTTGGTTTCATGCACAGAATGAAATAACGAAAGAAGGATTGAAATTATGCTATTTTTTGTGGTTCACGCTCAATTGCAGAGGTCACAAACCGTAGGAAAATCTCTAAATTCCCCAATGTTTTGTTAATATTTTAAAATGCTGTGAAATGTGAAATGTTTGCTGCGTTCGATTTGAGGTTTTAAATGTTCAATACTACTACCATTTTTTCACTCCGTTATAACGTCATGGTTTTTGTCATGTGCTTGAAATTGTTCAAAAATTTTCTTAGGTCAAGTACCACAATAACCAAACCAAAGTTATCCTGTCTCTTGTTATGGAAACGTTATGATGCAATCAATAATGATATCGAATAGCATCCTAAAGAATGTGATTAGCGTTGTATAAGGAAATAAAGTAAAATCGTCTGCTCCAAACTTTTAGGGCTGGAAATGACATTATTGTTCTTCGAATATCCTTTCTCGTAGCTTGTCTCCACGAATCAATAAAGCTGCATCCCAAATCAAACATGTCAGCACTCATCGCAAGGAAACTACAATATAGGTTTTAAAAAGACTTGTATGGATGAAAAAATGAAATTCAGTTTTAAAGTTATATCATGTTTAATATCCTCAAATCCTGGTAGCATTATACTTAATGGGTTTTTGGGGTGTTGACGCATAAAAAAATCTTATGTGGTAACACCCATGTTTGCACACAAAATGTTTAAAACTGTTAAAATCGCGGAGGTAGCATAAGAAAAATTTCAAATTTTGTGTGGTATAAACTAATAATATGGCAAGTATAATACAGCCACAATGCCCATCGTAAGTATAATCCTACCCAAATCTCTCTTACGTGAATGCTAAAGAGGAGCAGTTCCAAATGCTGCATGGGAATCCTAGAATGCCTGGAAACTCGTCAACAAATAGATGATTCATGCTACGAATCAAAACATAACCGCTTGGAATAATAGCCGTTGCCATGACAAGCTTTATGTGCCAGATTGCAATGGGTGACATGCAACTGTTAAAGCACCTGTTCAAAACTTGGAGCTCTTTGTAAGTGTCAATAGCTGTTCGGCTGGCGAAGACCATCAATGGTGTAGTCACTATCGTTTCCGTAGCTGTGTAAACCGATAAAACCCCAATTACTTTTTAAATAAATGAAATCGTAATGCTTCATTCAAAATAGATTACAACAATTGAGCTGTGCTAGCGTGCGCGATTACTATCCAAGCTATAAGGTTTCCGGATGAGATCACTTGGCCAACAACCACCATTTCATGGAGTACACCAGGAATCAACCAGTACCAAGGTTTTGGGTAAATATATGAAAAAAGGAACCAAGGGGCGAATGGCTTTCGTGTGAATGCGCTAGCAGCAATAAATATTTGCGCCATGTTGCTGTAAAAAATAAATGGATTCATCATCAGATAACTCCGATCCGCATAGCCATCCAGATGCACTACATACTTTTGGACGTGAGCTCGATTGAATTTGAACATAGCATTGATGTAATTTCTTGTCTGTAAATTTATATGAATAATAACCCATTTTACTTCACAGATTTTCATTCATTTTGAGTGTAAGTGTGACTTGTATGAATGCAACTTACTGTCTCGCCGTACTTGAGGAAAAACACCATTTTTATAACATTGTATCCATACCGAAAAACAGTGTGTGAGCTCATGAAAACTTCTCTGTTAGATTTTTGTCCTGCTTTTACCTCCATTCGAAATATGTACAATTGAAAGCAAAACATTCCCATCATTTGTGCACTGACAACAAGCCATTGCAGCCACCAAAGCTTCTCTTTCCAGGGTGCCCACCGGTCAATAGTGCAAGTTTTTTCATTCCAGCTCCATGGAAACAATCCAGCACATTTTCCAACCCAAATCAACTGCTTCAAACGTAACATGGTAATGGGGTCGAGAAAGTTGCTGCGGTTAAGCACAAGTTCACCGTTAGACAGCTTTCTGTCTGTCATTGCTACCTCAGCTTCCATCGCCTGGAGACGTTCATGGTCAAATTTATTGTGAAACCTGGGATCTCTTGTAACGCGATTCTGACGTGTCATGTAAGCTTGCTTTCGATAGACCGCCATTTCTGGGGTGGACATTCTCAATACCATCGTCTCACTCGTCTCCCTTTCTGAATTAACGGAACCTGGGTGAGATAATGATGCCTTATAGCTACCGGACGAAACATTTCCGGCTTCTTGGTAAGTTTGTCCTGCCAGACCATTGACCTACACCCCAATTCCATTAAGATCATTGGAACCATAAGAATAACGTTAATGATTTATCTATATTTTTGTGAACTTACCGTGGACAGATATCTGCGTTGTCTCTTCCGTAAAGTTCCTCCATGTTGCATTTCAGGAACCAAAATTATGAAAGTAAATTCACAGGCTCGTACGAATCTGCTTTTAAATATTCATTTCAGGATTTACAGAAAATTGCATTATTTTTGCTAATCTCTTATCGTGTAAGGGTGAAGACTTACAACGCCAGAAACAGTCCTTTTAGTGAAGTTAAAACGAGTATGAAAGTAACAACAGATATCTTGAAATGGACTGAACCAGAACCAAGTGGTGGATCGATTACATCTAAATTGAATGCAAATGCAAGTGGTCAAAACATTGAAATGTTCCAACTTTCCAAGTTCCAGCAAACTTTCACGCTTTTTGTAATGTAAATAGAAAAAAAGTTGAGACTTTAACTGTACTTTAATTACATTGAAGAGCAAAACGGCAAAAATATGTTCAAAGTTTTTTCTCGCTAAAAATGTGCGGGAAGCAATTCAGAAAAAACTGCTCACCTTTTCAAAAACCCGGCAATTAAATTTTAGAATACACCATAATCTCAGAGACTTGTCATGTAATAATGTCAACATTAAATGAAGTTCCCAGAGAGGAGAAAGCACACATTCCATTATTTACAACTTTACTACAAGCTTTATTGCGTGGCTGCATTAAGTTACAGCTAGTATTGATTTCTTATAGGAAATGATAGTGATAGGAATTTTTAACGTCCAAAATATGTATCAGTAAAAGGCTGGTTTCCATACAAAAAACATAAAACCATAAAATGGGTTTACAATGAGTTCCATGTACATGGCTAGTTACAGTCATTCATTTAAGGATATCAATGATATCAAAAAAGTAAAGATACCTACATTACATCCATAAGTCATAAAAAGATTACAAACATATATTGTGAACCCAGATATACAAATTTTACAATAAAATCTTCCAACTTCATATAGGTCTGTCTGTCCATCCGTCTGTCAACTGCCGGAGACTTTGACGGATTTTGTTGAAATTTGGCATAACGTTACAGAAGCCTATTCAATTTCAGCCAAGTTGGTTTAGGAGAGGCCTGTACGATTTCGATTTTTTAAATTATGGCAAATGTCTATGATGTTGATGAGTAATCATTATAGCAAAAATTTTCTTTTCGCCACAGTTAAAGGGCTGAGACGATATTAAATGCTTGACAACAATCAAATCTAATTTTAAGACGTTTTAACCTCATCCAAATATATTTTTAAATAGGACAGCATCAATTGAGATGAGTTCGAAAAAGAAAACTACAACATTGAACTTTACATTTACAGTAGCTATATGGTAACTACTCAGCTGCGTAGGTATTTAAAGCTATTACTGCAGGTTTTATTTTCTCTTTCTTTTAGATATTTGGTTCACTTCATTTACAAAATTTTGAATCTAGTTTTAAAAAATTCAAGCCCCTTATCTTTATGAGCCAGCCAAAAAATTCCGAGTTTACAAAGAATGAAAAATGCAATTGTACTACGCTAATGACGCAAATGTACATACATGCATGTGTATATTTCTCATTTCCAGAAAAAATTCATAGCAGGATATCAGGTTAGCAGAGACTTATCATGGACGGATGTAAATACGGGAAATCAGAAAAAGGTGTGTCGAGTCATGTTTTAGTGGAGTGAAATGTGGACGGTTACTCCAACAGAAAAAAACAAATAAAACATGCTAGCAGACTCGGGTAATGCCAAAAAAGCATGTAAAAGTATGATGCAGTAGTATAGCAGCAGCAACCGTACAACTAAAAATTACAAACTTTTCCGCATTGTTCTCAAATTCAAACTCATTCACAGGCCCGTTTTTCTCCCCTCCTGTTGCAGGGGTAATGCAAAACTTCCCATAAAAATTATGCTATTTTGCCCATTGGGAATGACCTGTCGCTTGCACATCCTCCTGAAATGCGGCTATATATGATTGGGCATGCAGGTATTTGATAATAGTACTTACAACCTAGTAGGTATATTGGTGAGGTTTGCACAACTAACGCTATTCCAGGTCAGACTCTCACAGTGGGGTTCCTGATGACACGGTATTAGCACAAGCGCAAAAATAAATTGGCGATAAGGCAGCAGCAAGATTATATTGCAAAAAGCATATGTACAGCTTTTATTCGTCGTGTAAAAAATAAACTTTAAACTACAGCGATAGATAGGAGATAATGTTATCTCAAGAAAAGATAAAAATATTTAGTGATAAGGCTACGGTCTTAGTAGCAGCAGCAAGCAAATTACTAGCGTAAAAAAATATTTGACTTTGTTAGGCTGGTTCTACTGGACGAATGATCGTCCGCTTGTCCTTCACCTTCTTTCGTTGTACAAAAGTGCGTACCTTACTAACAAGGTATTGCACACAAGCATTCATTCATATATCATCATCACATTATAGTTTGTAGTATTGTTTAGTAGTAGTAGTAGTAGTAGTACACATAAAAATAGGTTACAAAATTGACAAAGTTGTATTCATGCGAGTACAACACAATCTGAATAATATGTAAATATTCTTGTCGACTGCAGAAGTGCATTTTGCCTTCTGACATTACAATTCTCTAGGTTTGATCAATGAGTTAAACAGAAGTGCAAAATGCCTCGATGCCTTTTTAACAAGTTTGGTACAAGTATTTAATTATGTGCATCTATCTATTATAGATAATCTATACAATATGTAGGTATAGGTGATACTTGTATTTGGTACGAAATTAAAAAGACAGCAAAGGTAAATTATGTTACCACCTCTTAAGTATTGCCGGACGGAAGCGCTAACATTAATCATGCATTTTAATTGATGCTAACCATGAGGCATAATTACATACCTATAAAAGCAGCTAAGTATCGGTGAGCATTTCCTGCTGTACGTTCTTTTCTTTTCTGTGTTTTTGCATCTTTGTCTTTTTGTAACAACTTTTCCGTGATATTGCTATGGGCAACCAATTAAAAGTAATAATGTTGTGAAAAAAATCAGTGGATTTTTATAAACACGTCTCCTGAATTCAGTACTACTTCATGCGCCTAAAATCGTATCATTATAATTACAAATAAAACTGTTCACCCAAATTGATTTCAGTTTACTTCTGAGACAAGAGGTTATCTTTGTCAATTATGTTTTTAAAGCAGGCAGTTGAACGGACACGAGCAAGATTCGCAAGGTTATACGATACTCTGGAAGAAGAGTACTGGTGGACTTGTGACTACTTTGAGGACTATGGCTGTTCTTTGGGTCTAAAAGACGTGAATAAACGCTCTACAATTGCAGCTTTGTGGGTATCTGCATTTATCATCTGCGTTACACTACCCGTCATTCTCTATCATCGTGGCTTTTCTGAACCCTCACTGTTCGTTGGGTTGGCAGTGGAGTTTGGAGTCGTGTGGATCCTTCTCTATGTTTTGGTTTTTGGAGCGCATTTTTTG
>JAANSP010001696.1:0-14611 GCA_036850745.1 Homidia socia | reverse complement strand
CTAAAGTCGATATATAAGAAGACATAATAAAGTGTGTCGGTGGTGGTGAAGTAGATGATGTTGATGATAATGACATGTGCAGGATACATGGACCAGTGTACACTGTACACACACACACACACACACTGCCTGTCTGAATGTTTGTATGTCTTGTGTGAGAAATATTTATGTAATCAAAAATGGCGAAGCAATGATTTTTTTTTATATTCCTCTTGTTGTTCTGCTGAACTGCTGTTGTTGCTTTTTATTGTCGATAAGAAGCAATTGATGGGTAATTTGGTATTATCATGTAACAATCGACTATCAATGCTGACCATGGCTGATTTCTTGATGATACTCATCATCATTTATATTATTATCGACAACGGCGACGAATAGAAAATAATAATAAAAAATAATTTCTTTTGTGGAACTTCAAGACTGACTACACAAATCTGTTTTTCTAAAGACCAAGACGACGACGAGTACGTGATTGCCCATTCGATATTTTAAGCGTGTTTTAATGCTGCGTTGTTGCTACTTCTTCTTCTTCTTGTGCTACTGCTACATAACTGCTGCTTTTTTAGCTTTCTGCCAAGAAGTTTGAGAAAAGCATGTAATACATAATATTGTGGTGTAGGTACGACGACAAATAGGCCTGTTCAAAAGGGAAGATGGTGGTTGCTCGGAGATGTTGTACAGTGTGGACAAAAGGCATTAGCAAGGAAGTAACTGAACTTTTAATTGAATCTGATTGAGAACTTTTGCTGCTGCTTCTAGAACTACACTTGTTTTAGAATACAGTAGTAGTCGTCATCGTAGGGAATTTAAAACAGGATCAATAACAATCCTAATTTAATACGAAAGAACAAAGTTTTTTACTCTCTCTCTCTCTCTATTTTCCTCCTCAAGCAGAATAATCATTTTTTATTTTGTTGATCGCCGTCGTCATTGCCGCCGTTGGTTGATGTTATTGTCAGTTTTCAATTTTTATCTGTCCCTCTTGTACTGCTGCCGTTTTTTCCGTATTTTTTTAGCCTGTTTTATTTAACACAAAGTTGAGAATAGAAAACTCTTCTGTTTTCTCTGCTGGCGTCAGACATTCATTTCTGTTCAATTTAAGTACGCATTTTATTTTACTTTTTATTAAATAAATCTTTTAATTTCAATGCGTAACGTGAACACGTAAAAATTTATACTGTGTTTCGAATTTAAGTCGGTGTAGGTATGCAACTTTTTGTTGGTGTTTAGGAAAAGGGGAAATATTTACAAATTTATTTTTTACGTGATTGTTTCAATTGGTTGCATGATGAGAAGAAGTGATCATTGAACCGTTTCCATTTTCTACCACTTACTGCTCACTCACACATAAATACATTTGTAGTCATTGTAAGTATACTTAACTTGGGGAAAATATAAATACCTTCATACTACATATACAATATTTAACTATAGAACTTTCATCAATACTGAAAACTGTTAGTGAGAAAATTCACACAGAGGGAATCAAGGGTTTGGTGGTGGGAACGTATTATGTCAAATGTATTTTCTACCGATTTGAATGCAACCAAAGAAACGAATTCGACACTGTGGAAACGATTACTCAGAGAAAAAGCTCTCGAAGAAATAAATAAAATAGGGACTGGTTATGGTTTCCATCACACAACATTGACGACAGCANTGGTTTCCATCACACAACTACATTGAAGACAGCAGCATGCAGGATAACATAAGGCAAAACAAGTCAAGTAGAAATTTGCATGTCATCAATAATGCATTGTTCGCATCATCCTTCTTGGTGTTTTCTCGCCCACATTAACCTCGTAGTAGTAGTCGTCGTCATAATCATTATCATCGTCGAATAGTCCCCAACAATAACTATACTCTCAACCGAGCTGAAGAGCGATGACATGGAATTGTTGCACAGTAATTGTGAAACTGAAATGCATTTTTATTGACGAATAAATGCTGTGAAGTGAGTGTGAGTATGATGATGATTCACGACGACGTTTGTCGACAGTAATGATGAAAGTTGGAAGGATGATGATGANTTCACGACGACGTTTGTCGACAGTAGTGATGAAAATTGGAAGGATGATGATGATGACGCTAGAAATACATGTGTATCCATTTACGCATTTGAATTTTACCAATAATTCTTTCCGTGTTTTGATTTCAACAAGAATGTGCGAGTGGACTGGAAGGGAAAGTGTTGAAAAATTACATGAAACAAAATTGTATTAATCCATTCTCTCCTAAATGAACAAAATGCCAATAATAGGATCGCATCACCCCAAATGCTAAAGTTTCATTTTATACATAAAACGGACAAGTAATTTTTGTTATTTGTCGTGGTGGCACAAACAAATCATTTTATCCTCTTCACTTAAAAATATTAAGCATGTTGCATTATTGAGTTATCAAAATCTGTCAGTCTTTTCCAATCATTTTAAACAGCAGCACCACACTATAAAAATACATAATGCTTGAATTCTGCTCACCTTTCAAGTTTTCCTTTTTACGCGAATCTGAATATTAAAATAACAATAATAATAATAATAGTAACAACAACAGTATAAAGTTAAACGTCAGTTTTGTTCCTCTTTCGCCATCATCATCACTTGCTAACGTGAAAGAAAAGTAAGATGTTTTTATCCTCTTCACTTAGAAATATTAAGCATGTTGCATTATTGAGTTATCAAAATCTGTCAGTCTTTTCCAATCATTTTAAACAGCAGCACCACACTAAAAAAATACAAAATGCTTGAACTCTGCTCACCTTTCAACTTCTCCTTTTTACGCTGATCTGAATATTACCATAACAATAATAATAATAGCAACAAACACAGTATAAAGTTAAACGTCAGTTTTGTTCCTCTTTCGCCATCATCATCACTTGCTAACGTGAAAGAAAAGTAAGATGGACACACAAAGAATACGTAAGCTGGCAGAGTGCCGCTAACTCAATTAAGAAAGGACAATGCAATAGTAGGTGTGAACATGATGTAGGGGACAACCACCACCAACATCATCTCCCCTTTTTGTCGTCTTGTCCTTTTTCATATTATTTTGTTAATATTCCCATCGTCATCATCACAGCAAAAGCGAAAATAGAAATAGTATATATAACTCAACAAAGTATACGAGGACGGTGCGGTGGTGTCATGTTACTGCCAAGCTCAAGTTATGATAAATCATCCTTTAGAAGCAATCCCAAGTTTGCTATTTTATCAGAGAATTGAATTAATGGAGACGACAGCAAAAAGTTGGTCTCGTCGAGACTCTTTTCTCTCATCGTCAGTTTTTTTATATTTTTTGTATAAATGCACGACAGCAGTAGCGGTAGGAGTAGACAGTAGGGAAAATGTTATTGTTATTGCTTTACGAAAAACCTCTTTTCTCTCCTCGTGTGCTGCTGCCTCCATTAGACATAATATGTATCAGGTTGATAAACCCAGTCCAAATATTTTCTCTAGACTTTACTACCTTTTCTCCTTCTACTTAGTTTGGACTTGCTGGCCTTCATAGTTATGATGACTGTAATATTACATAGGTATCTTTTCATTGTTATAAATATAATAAAAATCATAAAATTGCTACTATCCAATGTAGCCGATGACCACCACCCACCCCTGCTTAAACTGCATTATTATTCTACCAGCTTTATAGTGAACGAAAAAAGTCAAGTTTTTAAAAATGAAAGTGAGAACAAGATGCATCGTTTGGGAAACATTTCTTTTTTTTGCTTTCATGTCACATAAACAAACTCATTTCTATCACTCTTTTCTATTCATTTTCCATCATCATCATCATGGGTTTCATTGCACTTGCCGTTCTTCAATCTTTTTACGACTTTTTGTATTTTTCCCTAAATGGCTCCGTTTCTTTTTTTTCTTTCATGTACTTATAATAGAAAGTGAAATAGAATGTAATCTGATGATGGCCTCTTTTTTTCTTCATCTGTTCCTTCAAGCTTTGTTGATGTAATTTCTTAAGAGAAAAGATAATTCATATTTTGTCTTGTTTCCCCTTTTTCTTGTAAGGATATTTACACTTACGGAAAGAGTTTTTGTGGGCAAGAATAATGCATTTTTTAGACATCATGTTGCCCATCACTAGGAAAGAATGAAAAAAAGCTCCAAGCCCTCAATTTTTCCAATGACAAACAAAAAGCCAAGCATTTTATTTAAACCGTTCTCGTTATCCGAAATATTTGGAAAAGATTTAGTGTCATACGAAAGCTCTGTTCAATTTCACCACCACCACCATCATCACCTATATGACCTGTACAAATAGCCACGTATTGAGTGTGTAGTGTTAGGCAGGGAAATTCGCATTTCTGAAAACACATATAGTTTTAATAAAGTGCAGAAAGTGCAAACAGTTGGAGCGAAAGAAAAAAAATGTAAAGCTCTCATCATCATGCATCAATGGCACTCGCAATACCCACCTATAAAAAAGTAAGTAGATTTTGTACCGTACAAACAAGTGGAAAGACAGAGAGAATATTATGAAACCATTTCGAAGGTCCATCATACTCTTCTCTAGGATTATCCTCTCTCTCTCTTTCTCCTCTTATCTCTCACTTTCTCGTTCTCTTGACTGATATCCCTATAAGTGCGTACTTTATCTCCCTTCCTTCCTACATACAAACTATGTAGCTGTATAAATAATCAGGTCATATGACGTTGGTAGCTATATAAAATGCAATACTATTCTAGCCAAGAAGGAGCACCAGGATGAAAATATTTTAATATGATACATTGCACGCTATACATAAACACTCTGCCACCGCATCAACACAGGCTTGAAAAACACTATCAAATTGCTCTCGAAAGATGGGAGCGAGAAAAAAAGAGAGAAGTGAATGAAAGCTGATAAATGACTGCCGGTCGCGCTGGCACTCTTTTTTATTTTTGTTGGTTTTTAAAGAGTACAGCTTTATTGTTGCTTTGCAGTATAGATTGCATAGAGAAGTAGCCCTTCTCTGCTTGCTTTTACTCATATTCCTATTGTGCACCGTATGGAAATCAGCTTTATTTGGACTGATAAAATGATGTTTTCAGAGGGATAAAATAAAATGGGATAGAGTGACCTGGCAGAAAAAAACATGGACAAGAGTCCAAGCATTGGTGGCGGTGGTGGTGGTGCTGCTGCTGATAGTTTACTTTTGTGTACCGCCACCACTTCCACTACTTGAATGTTTTCCCATGGACTTCCTCCTTCGTTTCCATTATTCTCGCCGACCTACATGCATTGCTTACTCACATCAAATACTTCTATCATCTATCTCTTTTTTATTTTCTCTCTCTGCTTTCCACATACTACTGTATAGCATATAATGTAATCCAAAAAATATAATATAATAATAATAATATTATAGGAAGTCGAGCAGATGAAAAATGGATTCTCAGGGAGTTGACACAAGCCAAATTGTTTTGCATTCCATTTATGATTTGAGTCAACTTGCTGTTTTTATGCGTGTGTTGTGTTGTGTTGTACGTACTGTACTGCATATAGTAGGATGGAGAGTTCCTTTTTTCAAAATCGAAAGTGTGTGCCCGAAGCATGCAAACAACATAACACACTACACACCGTCGTCATCGTCGTCGTCGGCCACACAACTACATTATAAAGTCTACCCGACATACAGCCACTTTTTGGATAAAATTGTGAACTGTTGATGTACTTTGCTCTCTGTGCTCTATAAAATGTAGGCATACATGGTGGTGATGTATACATGATTTGAAAATGCAACCAAGCGTGTATATTTTAAATCAGAAAACTTATTGGTTTCTTCCATCCAAGTAATCCAATTCACAAGCGCTACTGCTACTGGGGCTGCTACAAGTAATCTACATGAACAATGTTATAATACAAACAGTTATATTATATATCGTTCTTGTTTTTTAGGGAAAAAAATATCCAAATAAAATTCATGTTTCACCACCACCACCACCGTTTCAATTATTCATCCCTCTGTGCTTTTTCATAATATTCTGTGCAAAAAACAACAAACATATACATTATTTTTTAAAGAGAAGAAGAAGAGTTTATAAATACATGGGTCATATTTATTCGTCCTCTTTTATTTGTTTAGTTAGCTGTCTTGTGTGAAGTATGGCGTCATAATTTTTGATGTTATTCTAAAATTGCAACATCAACATCTTCACACAACAACAGCACAGCAAAGAACTTCCTTTTGAAACATTAATATCAGCAGAGGATTGACAGTAACATGGAATATTTTGAGGATAAATAGAGAGAAAGTACGACACCGGTACGCCATACCGTTGATGCAATAATTACTATGTACATCATGACAAAATAAATGGTGTCGTCCTCTCAAAACCCTACTAGCAGCACATCCACACACTACAGGATGATAACATCAACAATAATCTGTATTTATTCTCCTTTTTCACTCAGTGAGAGCTCTTTGTTGAACTTTTAAAGCAACACCATAACACCAACACCAATCTCTCCACTTGGCAATTCCTTTTGGCCGAATATGTTGTTCTTTTTGCTGCATATGATGATGAGTATGACGAGACGATGAGGTTAGGTTAAGCAATCTTAGAGAGAAAACAACATGAACATGACACATTATTTTTTATTTTCTTGAGCATTTAAATTTTTAATTTTTTCAAAAAAGAAAAAAAGAGATACAATAATAATAATATAATGTGCATTATATTTTGGGTTGATTTCTTTTAAAATGGGCAGAACATCATAATATAATTTTAAGTACCTCCCCGTTCAGATTCGGGTTACTTTAATATTTAGCAAAAACTATTCATTTACTGACAAATTATAAGTACATACATAGCAGGCAATAATAAAACAATTTGGTGATGATGTTCTCGACGACTGCGACTATGTACATATGTAGCACAAAGCATAATAATACATACATACGCATGTATTTGCTCAATAACATCATCATCATCATCATCACTATGATATTATGTTTTAGTTTTAAAAGTATATATACTGTTTTTCTCTCTCTCTTGCTTCCTTTTATTCGTACATTTATTATTTCAATCTCCCTAGATGTCATTATAATATGATGGCATTTTTTGACTTGCCATGTCATGCATGATTCACTTGCCTGAGTTGCCTGCCTCAAGCATTGCAAACGAGTGTTCAGAGAAGCGTTAGTTAATAGCCTGTTTGAGGAGGCTGTTTCCTTGTAAAGTATGCGGTGCTCTACCACCACCACCACCTTACCACCATTATTACCATACTACCTACATATCTACCTACCATATATACCACCACGAGGCTTACAGCTTCCATGAATGATGATGAACAATATTATGTTTATTACTACAAATAGTAATGTTGTACATAAAAACAAAAGCATAATAATAATATTCATCATCAAAAAATGCTTAAAAGGGAAAAGAAAAATGGCATGGCGTTTCATATATTAATTTATTTTAGTTTTTTCAAAGAAACTTTTTTTGAAAAAATCATGAGCACATACTTAGTGCTTATAGTAGAGCAGCAGTTAAAAATAATGCATCTTATTTTAACACCACCAACCGAAGAACTCGCCATCATCATTGTCGTTGTTGTCATTAACAACCACCACCAACATTAACATCATCATCCTCTTGTTCGTTATATTAAATATTACTGTTGTTGAACCTGTAGGATATTGTGTCTATTTGTGAAATGATTTTTGAGGTTTTTTCAAAAAGAATATTACAGATTAAATATAATATGTATATTATATTATGCATTATACAGATATATTTATGTTTATTATTATTATTATCAACATCATCAAGTGCCATGGACTTGAAGAGATGCGGATGTATGAAGAAGGCATGTGGATGATATGAGAAAATAAGTTTGTGCAGTCATAATGATCACAAGGCAAGAAAACAATTGTGAATTTATCATAATAATAGTAATCATGGTTTTATGGTATGTAAGAGCACATATTATATGATGTACATGACATACAAGAAACAAAGTATCACGATGATGATGATGATAATGTGGTTGTGGATTATTGGATTATGGAGTAAAGGTATGATGATGGCGATGACCACGATGACGGACGGACGGACGAGTATAATGTTTTTTTTTCCTTCTTCTTCTACTTTTTGTAACATGGCAGCAAGCAGCATTTATAGGATAGTGCTCACTCACAACACTCGATTAAAGAATCATTTAGCTTGAAGTTTTTGTTATTTATATATATCATCATCTCATGGGATGATGATCAAGGTCTGTGGATGATTCGTGTGTGCAATAATTTCTGACAAACCATTTGAGGTAAAAGCCTAATTTTAATGATTGCTATATATCCCATTTACTCAGCATTCCTACACGTTTACAGTCCCATTGCTCCAAGCACTCAAAATCATAATAATAATGGTAAATCGAATGATGATAGGCTATTCCTCTAAATGATATGTCGTGTAAATAAATTTGGTTATGTTGTCTGAATTAAGATTTTTTCATTGTTTCTCAACCATATCATTTTGTGAAAATATTTTTTATGCAAAAAATATGAAAACTTTTTTTTAGCTCGACAAGGATGCGAGTGAAGGACAGGGCAGTTTAACTGCGCTTTTGGGTTAGGAAAAATGCTTTGGTGTGTTGAAACATGTAAATATTTATGAGCAAAACAAATAATAATCATAATAGTAATGTGAGTATCCTTTTTAATTAAGCTAAATGCAATTATTTACTGAATATAAAATAGTCTACCTATTGATATTAATCACTGTAAGGTTGAACAGTCCAACTGGATACAATTATTATCTACTGGCGAGTGAGTGACTGCAAGGCTTTGTGGCTAGACAACAAGCAAATAAATTATCATCAAAGTATATATTGTCACTCTGACTTGTCTTTTTGTCTGCTAGATTGTTTATGTAGTACGCAGTTGCATATATTATATTTTCACCTAAAACGAGTATAAAATATGTGAGCATTTCTGTTGAAAGGAATAGAATATAATTAATGAAAAACACGACAACATGGAAAACGTAACCACCGCCGTTTTACTTAAACGTCAAACCGCATAAACTTTATGCTCCACAACAACAAGCCACAAAAGGCTATTAATATGCATCCCACATGCGAGAGGATAACAAATAATACGTTTATTTTATTATTATTACCACTAACAACAATATCAGAGCTGCAACTTGTGTGTATTTTGATTCAACAAATATCCAAAGTAGAAACTTGACATCGTCATCATCATTATCAATGTTCAAATTTTTCACAAGTCACCACACACTGGCATCATCATCATCATGATCAACGCGCCACGGAATATTGCTGTTATTATTACTGTATTTTGAGGCCGTTTTGTTGTTCCTCCTCTGTTGCTTTTCATCATTCCCCAGGATCAGTTTAAAATAATAATAATATTAACACAATATTATTGGTAACCACGTCGAGAACAAAAGCAAAACAGGGTTTCTACTTGTGCGCCTACTTTCCCAATATATTAATTGCGGGTTAACACAGTTACGCCAGAACTTCTCTCTGGCGTGCTGTATGATTTTCTGCAGAGGAGGAGGAGGCTGAGACTGTTGAGCGAAGGGGGAAGATTGTTGCATGTTGCTGTCTTTTTGGCATTTCTATGCGTCTCATAGCCCCACTCACTCGCTCACTCATTCCATAACATTGTTCCAGGGTTATTCAACAACAGAGTAAAACAACGACACGGCATGCTGAAGTCAGTCAACATGATGATGATGATTATTATTATTTGGTTGACTATCTGCTGACTGGTTTTCCCCTTTCTACCACATCACCACCACAATGGCATATATTGCACCTCGCTCGCTCTCTATGGCCGTCATCGTCGTGATATTGCAAAGTGGTTGATGTCTCCACAGGTGTTGCTTAAAGCTGAAACAGCTTCTTTAGTCTGATAATGCAACACAATAGTAGTAACAAAACAACAATAAGTTAAATAATATTATTACATTTTTTGAGAAGAGAGAGAGAGGGGCACGGCATGGCTCATCCATACCATCCAATCATTCAGCTTCTCTCCTTATTTCAATATTTCCCTTTTTACAATTTCATCTAATATTTTATATGAAACAGACTGTAAGATCCTATCCAGTGGCCAGTGGCGAAGGTGGACAATACAGCGAGAATAACGAAAAGGCAGCAGCAACAGCAGACATGGTGATTATTTGGTGGTGTGGTGTTGCATGGGAAATTGTCGCCTTTGGCGACTCACCATACAAGCCCAGCTCACCACTACCACCACCACCATACTCTTGGTCATCATCGTCATCACATTTCAAACTGCATTCACCCAACGTCCTGTTGCTGTCTGTTTCTTTATATGAGCCCTCCTCAAATGCAAACTTGTTGTAAAACTTTCTTCTTTTTCTTCTTGTCCGTATGGACGACGGACGTTCAAGAATACCATCTTCATGTACTGACCGATACACGATTATATTACGCAACAGCCATTATTATCTTTGCATCACAATCGCGATATCATCATCATCATCATGCTAATACAACACGATAATAATAATAAATGCATGGATGGGCTATTTATCTATCCCATTTTATACTCAATCCATCCATCACATGTACACGCTGTAAATAATCCTTATAAAATCATCATTGATGCAAAAAGTCACTAACAACAAGTACTAGCTGTACTTGTGGTGATAGTGATGCTATGGTGGCGTCGTCGGTGAAATGCATTCTTACAATAATAATAGCAATAGCAGTAACTTAATCGACATCTTCCTCCTCTCTTCTCGAAAAAAGGCTATTCAAATCCAAACTAGATTTTTTTTTCGTTTAACTTGCTGTCGTATGTATGTCTTGTACGCGTTGTGTTATTGTAATTTTCTTGGGGATTTATGCATGCATTAAAAGAATAAATGGAATGTTTAATGGATCTTTCAAGTCTTTACAATAGAAAAAAATATCTCCTTCGTCTTCTTCTTCTTCTCGTTCTTTCATTTTCAACTGGCCAAAAAATGGCTTTGTATGAAAGTCGATGCCACTATTAGGCACTTGTTGTAAATACACTACATTTATGCATGTGTGTGCTGATGATAATCAGATAACTTGCAAGATACAGTCAGTCAGCAGCAAGCAGTATTTTCGGAGTGATAATATTAATATTATGCATTCATTCTTCTTTTTTCTTTGTCGTGCATTCCACTCTTAATGGCGATGACCTTGGAATGAAAGACAATACTATAAATGCACATGCCAAAAAGACAATTTACAATAATAGCTGTGTATGATGCAGCAGAGATCATCATGTGTTCAAAATGAATTTATTATCGTTCAATTCTGCTGCTACTGCTGCCAGATAAAATAATTTGCCAAAAAGACAATTTACAATAATAGCTGTGTATGATGCAGCAGAGATCATCATGTGTTCAAAATGAATTTATTATCGTTCAATTCTCCTGCTACTGCTGCCAGATAAAATAATTTTGTCGAATTGAATGGAGCATTCACAATGTTTTTTTCACCCGTTAAGTATAGAGGTTTAGAGTGGAATAGAATATAAAACATTATGGAATTACTAGTTTGGTCTGAGCAATATGAATAGTAATAATAATAAGATAATATTATTACAGGTTAGAGGAAATTAGTTTCTCATCGTAAAATATTGGCAGAGCTAAATCGAATTTAAATTTGATAGCTTTCTGTTTTTCTTAGTTACATTTTATTTTTTCTTCGCCATCAACTGTCGTAACAGAGTTTATGGATATTTTGACTCTATCACCACCACCATCATTTGATTTGAATTTAAATTTTCAACTCATAGAATGTACAAAGCTTATATGAGCACTGTACAAACATCCATCCTCACAATTATTTTATTTCTCATTTTAAATGTCTCTTGTGAGCTAAAGTTGTTTTAAATGTAAATCTTTCTGTGTGCAAACAGTGTACACTGTCTCTCTTTTTCTGTGTGGTTGGCTCTAGCAAACAAATTGCAAATAAGCGTACCAATCGTTTTTTATTATCATTTTCCAAATTATACACCATTCGAAATAGTTTATAATCTATCGAAATTAAATGATGACTGTTTAACCACTGTAATAATGGTTATGGTCCATTATAGTGGTAGCTACACATCTCTACACACTTTTTCTCTATAATGGATTGATTATAATGCTTGTACTTTTGTACATACAGTAGTAGGTAGTTAGAAAAAAACAACTTGTTATTATTTATTTTGCTCTTTTCCATCTTCTACATAAATTGTTACACTTTTCAAGTCGTAGGGGGCCAGGTTTAACACAATACCGGCCGAGACCAAAAGAAAGAGAAAAAAGGACCTGACTGGGAGTATGTACTTTTTTATTTACAAAAAAAGAAGCTCAACAAAAAGAGTGTATCATCATAAAGCAATAATTGGAATGAGGGACACTCATTTAGTGGGTGGATGCAAAGTGTCACTGGCTGATTTGTGGGTGATTGGTCTAGTGGTAAATAAGAGAAAAGGGGGTGTATAAACACGTAAATTAGTTTCTGGGATTACAGTCGTACTACACACACATACAACATACATATTACACAGGCTGTATTATTATTTTTCATTCCTTCTTAATTCATCTGTGATTGTAACTTTTTGGGCAGTTTTCTCTGATGGGATAATAATGGATGGACGCGGACGGTGGAAGAAGAAGAAGAAGGGAGAAAAGAAGGATAAAACAAAATAAAAAGAAAAAAGGGAGAAGGATATGATTCTATTGTATTTTAACCACCTAAATAGATCCTCTTCTTTTTTCTTCTCGACTCTTGTTCATTTACGTTATTATCTTTTAGAGTGTAGGAAGAAGAAGAAGAGCAGCAGCAACAGCAGCACACACAGTTTTTTTGCTCTTTTGGAAACCAAGTTTGTTCCTGTGTGTGCAATGCAATGCACATGTATCATCTATTCATCCATTGTATTATTGCTCAGTTATTATGATTACTGGTGTTGAACAAGAACAATGGGCACACGAGAAGTGGTGGTCGACGCATCATAATATTATCAACGTGATGAGCATTCTTCTTCGTTATCTCATATTATGTTTTTTTCATTCTTCTGTGTTTTCAACTGAAAGCCACGATTTTTGAAGCCAAAATAAAAAAGGCTTTAAGGTTAACTCGATAGTAAAGGAGAGAGAGAGAGAGAAGTGGTTTTTTTTCAGAGTTGACTTTGTTAAACTTCTTACTTAACTTCTTCGTCTTTTTCTTTGAGCTGCTTTGCTGTTAGAGTGGGAATGAAAAGGAGGCAGGCAAGCCGTTTTGTGAAACATATCATCAAGGTAGTGAAAAAATTTCAGCTCTTCATGAATGATTACAGTAATTTTCGATTAGACTCGAAGAATGGATCTGCCCGTTGTACCTGCCCTTCATTTAAAGGCGGATCAAACACAGAAAAAATAATCATAATAACACAGCGAGTCTCAAAAAAAGAGAGAGAGAATAAAAGAATAAAGGAAAAACTGAACCCAATCGCAATCTATATACTCATTTGTTTATTCTTAATAATAATATATGTTTGCGCACACCACACCACAAATAATCCTAACCACTTATTTTTTCACTTAAATTACAAGAAAAAGTAATAATATTATTGTGCATTTATTCATTTTCATTAGCTGTTACAAACAGCATAATATTATGATATATGCATGATAAGATAAAAAAGTAATAACAATAATAATAATAGTAATGGCTACATGTGCGGTTGGTTCATTGTTAGTTCACTTTTCTCCTATGATGATAAGTTGGCGTTGTGGTTTTATAGTGTCCCTCTCTGTCGATTAGATTTGAATGAGATGCCGTATAAGCAGAAACAGAGAATTGAATTGATAAATATGCAACAATTTATGTACATTTGTTTTTACGTACACGAAAAAAATGTTAACAACTTTTGTTTTACGTTTTGTTATTGAAATCTCCTTAAAAAGATGACCTTGCCATTTATTGCGACTCCTGTCCACATCATCATTCATTAAAAAGAATCATAAGTATACTTTTTAAAGACTTTCAGTACCTATTTTGCAATTACTTGCGTATGCTATATACAAGTTTTACAACATGCATGGTATATGCAGCAGACAGATGAGATGACTATTGACTCTATTAAACATTAGAAAAAAAGTGATGCCACCAATTTGTGTTGCTAGCTACGTGGATATCATCATCCTTCTTTTCCACCGTTTTATTAAAATGTATGCTGAGAAGAAGAAAAAAAAACATGATTACATGATGATTTACTTTGCATGAACGTAGAACAAGCTTCTTAGTATTATCCATATACACACATGCATTTTGTTAAAGCAATAAAATAAATTAGAAAAAATGCATAAAACTACATATATTAGCCATGTTTTTTCAACATTCATTTTAAGCCTGCCATCAGATACCACCATGAATGTAGAGGTATGTAAGCTTGCAGATTTATTCCAGAAAACCTTTTTTTCTTCAATAGATTGCATCTTATAGTAGAATAAATAGTTAATAATAATTCCAAGTTGATAGAAAGATACTATTAATGTGGCATGACTGTTCTGGTTGGACAAGAAATAATATACATGCAACATTTTAGCTAAAAAAATAAAAAGGGAGTAGTAGCAGGATACAAAAAAAACGTGAGCTTGTCGAT
>JAANSP010001695.1:0-14612 GCA_036850745.1 Homidia socia | reverse complement strand
GCCAGTCGCCATTCTTGGTTCTACAAAACAAAAAATGAAAGCACTATTTAATTTTACACCAGTAGGAATATATAAAATATGGTAAGTACACATTGATAGAATACACTTCTCTCTAAAAAATATTAATCAAGTTCTCATTTACTCACACTTCTTATCATCTGCTCTACAGCATCCAGGTTTCCATTTCTCGCTGTTTTTATAAAAAAAATAAAATGCGCACACTTTAATAAAAATTTTTACTGTTTTATCAAATCGCAATGCCTCAAGCAACGATATTAAAACCAAGTTGTGCATTTTCCTTAAAGATTTTATTGCTTTACAATCGTTGGTGTTGTTACCAAGTTAACAAGTAAGAAATCGCGATAACCATCTTGTTTTCCCATTTATTACCTCTGAGAAATCGAGCCAAGTTTTTGTATGAAAGATCCTCCTCGCTCAGTTTCAGATCCACAATTCGTTTTCGGAGCTGAAATTACATTATTTGTTTTGATTCGACTTCAATTTATTATTGATTTATAGCATCAACTGGAATTCGTTAAATACCTCATCCAACTGTGCCATTTCTTCTTTCGTCGGTGGTTCCATCCTGTATGTTGAGTATTTGATCAGACAAGTGAAATCTTGGATACAATGGTCAGATCCTTTTCCTATATTGTTTTATTGATCGGCTCAGCTTGCCCCAGAAAATATGGAAACGGAATTAATCATTCACGATTTATACGAGAAAAATAGCAAAACTTTTTTGCTTCTCGTCAGTTCATGATAACAGGTTTTGTTTCTCACGCCTACACACAGCAAACTGCAACATAAGTAACAACACAAAATTCTGCCATTAGAAAAATATAAAGACTAGATGTTGATCAAGAAATAAATAAGTTATTGCATCTAGTCAACTGAGACTTGTGGACAACCGAAGGTATAAAATTCAACTAATCTCAATCAAATATGATATTCAATTTTTTCTTTTAATTTCCTCGCAGTCGGAGTGGCACACCCAGCAACTCTATTTTGTTTTAATATTTTCCTCTTCATGCCTACACGTGTATTTATAACTAGGTATTTAAATTGTATATGCCGACCGTAATTGCCATTCGGCAATTATGACGAGTTACCTAGCTATATCCCTATATCATCCAACAAGAAGGTTTTAAACGACATAAATTGAACAACAATATTTTAATAATCCTAATGAAACGCAACAATGAAAAGAGCATAACAAGTTATTTTTTACTCCGCCTTCAATTATATTTACCTCGCATTAAACTTTTGTGAGAAAGTGAACAGTAAGAACTTCTTGCTAAGAAGGATGTGGATACGAGTGAAGAAGACGTGCGGAAGCACAGTATAGAACAAGATATAGAACAAGACAATGCTCCGATTGTGAAGCGTGAAACTGACAATAATATTATTATTATTTTATTTCTGCGTAAAGGTGGTGGTAGGTATGTAAACAATAATAATAACAAGTAAGGTGGAAAAGAATAAATAATGAGACAGCTTCAGATTTAAAAGGTCGAATAGAGCATGGCTATGAAGTGCGTTATTTTTTAATGCTTGCTTTTAAATTATTGATACGATAAGATTTTACATTGCGGCAATACTTGTAAATAACAATTTATACCTATAAATATAGACAATAAACTTTGGTATGACCGATTCAGAGGAATCTGAAGCTGTTTTAATTGAATTTGTGGGAAAAAGTAAGAACAAGATGGGAACAAACGTCTTTTTTCTATCACATCGTCGTCACCAGTCACTAGTCACAACAAGCAACAAAGAGGATATATTAAATAATATAGACATATATATAGATAGATACATATATATGCGCAATAAACTTTGCTATGACCGATTCAGAGGAATCTCAAGCTGGTTTAATTGAATTTGTGGGAAAAAGTAGGAACGAGATGGGAACAAACGTCTTTTTTCTATCACATCGTCGTCACTAGTCACTAGTCACAACACAACAAGCAACAAAGAGGATATAAAATGGATATGGACATTATAATGATGATGACAAGCGTTTTTTCTTGTCTGTGAAGAAGAAGAAGGAACTTTTAATTGAATTTGTGGGAAAAAGTAAGAACAAGATGGGAACAAACGTCTTTTTTCTATCACATCGTCGTCACCAGTCACTAGTCACAACAAGCAACAAAGAGGATATATTAAAATGGATATGGACACAATAATGATGATGGTAAGCGTTTTTTCTTGTCTGTGAAGAAGAAGAAGGAACAAGACGGTTATTAACTTGTTTACATTTTTGTCATGCAAAAGAATAACACCATACTGACAGTTAGTATTAGGTACTATTGCTGAGAATTTGAATGAATGTTGAATACTGTTTTTATTAGGAAATGTTTGTCCTTTAAAATATAAATGTGCTTGGTCAGTTTTTCAATGGTATCTTCGTATTTTTATTATTGGCACAATTGAACTACTGGCTGCATTCCCCAATATTTATAAATAAGCTGCTGTTTTGTGCAATAAAACAATCAAGTTTCAAGAATGTAGATGCGGAAAAACTTGAAATCTCAGGGGAATGTCAATGTTCGCATGGTGGGTGGCTGAGGGGTTGCGTTTACTTACATATTTTTGTTTCCGCTCAGAAATGTAAACTTTTCTGACAACAGTGTCTTTTCCAAATTTTCCAACTTTAATTTATAAAGATTATCCCAAAACTCATTTAATAATGAAGATAAAAAAGAAGCGCTTTATCAAAAAGCCTACTTTCAAACGCCTTTAAATTGTCTCTTTAAAAATATTTTTATAACACTCGAATATTCACAAGCACGAGCCCCACCACCATGGTGACACCACTTCTCACGGCATATTATTCAAAATATGAAACGACAAGTCAACTTATGCCAGTTAAATACACTGAAGGAATATTAAGTTAGTATCAACTCACTTGTCAGATATTTCATTCAAAAAAGTAAGCCCGATGAAATACCTTGCTTTTACTGAGGTGTGATCTGCAGTAATAATAAATAATCCGAGTGAAAGTGTAAAATAATTTTTAAAATTAATTGCCTTCACAGAAATTTACTCTAGCCTTTCAACAGATAAAATTCTCTAGCCTTTGTTTGGAATAAGTAGTAAATAAATCTTTAAAAAATAGACACTTTATAGGCAATAACAGGTGTAAGCCCGATGAAATAACTTGCTTTTACTGAGGTGCGATCTGCAGTAATAATAAATAAACAATCCGAGTGAAAGTGTAAAATAATTTTTAAAATGGATTCCTTTCACAGTAAATCACTCTGGCCTTTCAATAGACAACATGCCCTAGCCTTTGTTTTCATTTATTTGGAATAATAAATAAATCTGTAAAAAAATAAGACACTTTATTCACGCAATGACAGAACACCTTGAGCGAGTACCTGTTCGAGCTTCCTGATCCCACTCACTAACTAAACAAGCAGTGTTTGCACAGAACAAAAACCAACTTTTAAACGGATCAAGTAGTAAGATAATAAACTCAACAGGGTCATCAACACTGACAGCTAACCGGCATTTAGGAATAAAGTATGCACTAAACTACTGACAAATGGCAAACAACCACCTTGGTTTTTATCGCCACTACTATAAATAAACAAAGAAAGTGCACTTTCCTTTGTTCGGAATCGGAACAGATAAATTCAGAGTAGGTTGTTACTTTTCCCAGTGTCAAGGTGCGAATGCCACAGACAATATTACTGGTAAGCTTGTTTTATAAAATGAAAACTACAAAAACAAGAATAACTTTGTTCACTACTGCAGAAAGGTAAACGCCAAAGAAGCTGTTTGCATGACGGAGTTTTTCCTTACCTCAGAACTTTTGAGATAAGGAAGATAGGTACAAACAGCAATTATGACACGTCTAGGTATTTACCTTATCCATTAAAGCAATATATATTTTTTAATTTACAGCTACCTATTTTTATATTTTCCATTGGAAATATTTAGTTAACTGCAAACGTAAAGCATAAAATGGTCCATTCTAGAATTTAATTATTGATAACTGGAGTAGTATTTAGTGTTCCATGTCATGTGAAATAGTTGCTAAAGCTAAACTATAATTTGCTTGACTTCTAAATTAAAGTTTGAAATGAACATCTTTTTTAAATTTTTGGAACACGAACACGTATAAAATGAAGTATTTCAACTTTACAAAATAAATATTATCTAACCACCTATTATATAGTACAATAATCTCATTTTTTTACTGCTGGATCTGAATTTTTGTTTTTATTTTTCATAAAAGAATTATACAATAATCATTACATGTAACATGTAACAAAGTCTACATGTAACAAGAATGTCTGCAGTAAAAGAGAATAAATAAATTACCTCTCGTCTGTGTAGGTATGCAATTGAAAAATAAATTGGCAGCTTTATATATGACTCACAATCTGTTTAGTGAATCATGTGGGAAAAAAGTGAAAAAGATACGTTTTAGGATAATATTTTGCAGTAAAATAGTTTACACTTAAACAAATGCGGTTTTAACTTCAAAATATTCCAGATAGCTCAGCTATCATAAAAACAGTAGGTACAGCTATCAGCAAAATGCTACGTAGAAAATTACTTGCACTTTATCACTTTTCAGCAGAAACATGCAGATTCAGCAGGCAAGAGTTCTTAGAAAATTACTTGCACTTTATCACCACTTTTCAGCAGAAACATGCAGATTCAGCAGGCAAGAGTTCTCACGGGTGGAATTCAAAATCACCACTGAGTTCTGAGAACTATATAGATTATATTTTATAAAGTTGTTATTTATTGGCATTGTCCTATTGAAACTAATATAACATTCTCTTTCGGTGTATCTCTATTAAAGAATTTTCTAGTTCCTTATGCTGATTATTAGCAAAACAACACTGTAGTTTTGGTTGCACTCTTTAGTAGTTAACCTTGTCTAATAAATTTTTCTTTTGTTGCGCTAAAAACACACGTTACATGAAAAGAAGAGGTAAAGTTTCGAGAAAATATTTTTTTTTGAACAAATGTAACTTTTAAATTGTTGGGGGTGAGAAAGAGCTTATATCCATTTGCGCACTCAATAAAGTCCATAATGAAAGAAACCGCACAAAACAATAATATAATTGTTTTGTTTCTAGCTGTTCACAGAGTCCATTAAAGTATGTTTATTCTTTCACCTTTTACTACCACGGATGTGGGAATTTAAAGATTTTGGTAGGATCCTACCAACCTTTCCAATCGCATGATTCATAAAGAAGTCATGAATCGAACAAAAAATAAATTGAGGAAAATAATGTTCGTTTTCGCTCATGTTCATGCGGGATAAATAGTTCTGGCGAGCTTAATGAACTTGCTTATTAAACTGGAGACGATGTTATTTTTTTGAAAAATCAGAGACTTGTAGTTTCCCATCTCATATGCATAATAAATTAGATTCCAAGCTACCGTAAAAGTATGCAGTGGTAATGATATTTTTTGCTGGACAAGTGTTTTTCTGTTGTAGACCAGGACCGGACCACTAACAACTAACGCGGTCCATGCTGAGCACCATATAATTGGTCAGTGTACTACTGAATCTGTTTTCTAGCAGATTACTCATTGTTTCGTGTAATTTCTATCAAAAAAGAAAATTATTACATAGTTGCAAAAACAGGAGATTAATGATTTTTTTTGGGGATGATTAGATTCCTAACATGAAGTTTGGACGGATATTATAATAATTTTCTGTAAAATAAATTCAAAATGATGAACTCTTTTAAATTTTTTGTTCCTGTAATGCGCAGATGTTCAGTGGATACTTATAATTAAAGATTTTAATGAGCTGCTTGAGATGCATCCATTGTTTTTTTCCAGTCGGGTCGGTAGTCGGACGGTGTCTGAACTGAAATCTGAAGTGAAGGACAAAGGACCAATGGCATTAAAAAAGAAAACGAGTTTCCTATCGTCATTTCGATTTCACAAATAAAAATTAAGTTACACGTGTGTAAATTTTTATTTGTTAAAATTCAACTTGAAAAACTTTATACTACGTCATGTAATAAATCAGCTACGTAATACAGATGACCCCTACTCTCAAGTCCAGCCAGACAGACCATGGCTTTAAGCATTTCATCACGTCATTTTACAAATTTTTTCTAAACTAAATCGAAAGCGCACATATCATTACTTTGCAGAGCTGAGATAAGAATGAGAACTTTGGAGAGAATTATCTCATTGTGAAAAATCCACTTGCACGTCAGGTAAAATTGGGCTAAATGCAATGCAAATTCAAGTGTACCAGTGAGATATTTTTTACACAAGTTTTGCAGAGGTTACTCATCATGCTGTTGACTCGCAGCACAAAATACTTCTTGAATAAATTTATAATTTAAAAAGTTTTCCTGGTAGCAAAATAAACTGTAGGAAATTTATACACAAATGGGAAAGCGGTAAATGTAAACAGATTTTTTAAAGTCATTAATAATTAATTTTATTAATATTTACAAAAATTGATAACACACTAACTCAAGTCGCTAATACGACAGGAAATTTTGAAATCTGGTGGTAATAGATAACGAGTTAAAGTCGATATTTTCCAATGAGCCCGTCGCAATTTGGGCACGTATGTTTCACCTCCATGCACTCCTCTATACAACAGGGGATAAGGCAGCATCCACAAAAACAGCAAAGACACGCCATCACAGCTCCGGATAAATAGGCAAGAAGACCCGGTCGTTTCTCAATGCTGGTACGAATGTCGGCTTTACAATGAGGACAGACAACATCTATGGACTTTGATGCAAGCGCCACTCCACGGGTTACAACAGTGGGTGCACCATCTGCATCTAGTGCAGGCGCTGTGGGTGGGCTACGACTGGATCTGGTTGCTAAAAATTCACAATTTATGGTATTTAATATCAAGACATTATTTATCATTTGTATTTTTTTCAAACTCTAGAGCAATTTATTACCGTGACGATCTGTTTTTTTTTTCAAACTCTAGAGCAATTTATTACCGTGACGATCTGCGGATCTGCAGAATTTTCGCCTCTTTTGATGAACGTATTCAAGTGCCCCGGACGTTCCACTCCCTTGAGGAATTAGTGCTGGGGCAGTGGGTGCATTGCTAATCATGTCAACGGTGGGATCAACTTCAGAGTATGGAGGTGGGTCGTCAGCACTTCTGACGGGGGTGATACACGAAGTGTCCTCATCGTCCAAAGGACAATATAACCGTTCCGGGTTTTTTGCCATGGTTAAGGTGGAACAATTGTGTATGTAATTATTGCACTGCCAAACAAATCAAAATTTCAGATTTCCCCAAAAAAATTACACAGTACTGTTTATACAGAGAATGTACACTTTTTGGTAACTTCTCATTACTGAAAGAATGAAGTCAATGCTGTTGTTGTAGTGAGCGAAGGGCTCGTTCCTAATAATTTTTTGGCCCTGCAATGCAGTATGGCGTACAAAAACATTAACAAAATAGGTGTGCGATAGGCGATAGGCATAGTCATGATCATCAAACTATAACATTGCATTGATGTTGTGAGCCACAAAGGGCCTTGGATTCGGTCGAAGAGAAAAAAAAGGCAAATTAACTTGAGATTACTATGACGTACTGCATGCAAACTCAAACAAAAGTGACTATCGTACTATATGCAGCTGCATAAAAGATTGTTCACATTACTTATCAGTCAGTTTTGTTGAGAGCATAACGTTATGTTGCTGAAGTTTTGTAAATATTGTGTTGAGAATTCCAAAAAATACAAAAATAAGAGATTTGTGTTGCGTATGAATGCGTGATACTGATGCTGTATCAGTGCCGTGGTAAGGTAGTAGGTATATACGCACGCACCGTCATCATTGCATCAAAGGGTAAAGGGACCTTGAACGCATGTGGTTGTGCTCTCGCTCGTATTGAGGCTACAAAAGTTGACTGAACTTTTAAAGGCCTTGTATTGTGTAGATGGATGCCTTTGTATTCTCTGTGAAGGGGTATGACAGTGACAATAATTATGTCGCCAATAAGATAAAACTACTGTACACATACGCTTGATGAAGATGATGATGACTCATGATCATCGTCCGTCCGTCCGTTTCAAATTTTTTAATATTTCTAAAACTAAATATTTCCTTATTCCCTTTTAACATGATTCACCCTGCAAATAAAATATATGCTCTGATCTGAGTACTTGATAAAGTGCCAAAGAAGGACTGAGTGAACAGAGGAATAATCAAATATTTAAAAAATCTTTTATCTGACCAATTTTGTGACAACCTTCCAAGATTTCAATGTACAACAGTTTATTTTTTTTTAATTCAACTCACAATCAAACCAGCTATCCCACAATCGCTGTTTTGTTTAATAATAATTTTATTTTGCACAAGAGACTACATTGCTCATAAGTTTTACCACTTGATTTAGAGCAAGTGAACTAGCCAAATTATGCTCAGTGCTCTCTGCTCATGTAGTTTGCTGTGCGTTGCGTAACAAAACAACGTTTTGAACCAACAAATGCAACGGTGTATATTGGTGGGATAATTATTTGTTCAAAGTCCATATTCTCATTCAATGAAAGTGGGAATTTGCTTTAATGTGATTGGATTGCGTTTGAAGGGAAGGCTGTTATTCGTTTGTACATTAATTTTGAGCACAGCAAAGCTGCAATCTTTTTGACTGCAATCCAATGCATTATAAAGACAATAATTTAAAATGAACGTTGAATTTTTATGTCAATCCAGTTGCAACGTTTTTAATGGCAAATTTTCGAATTCTGGCAGTGCTATTAGTAGCTACTCATGAGCATGCTTAGGGGAAAATACCAACAAGACCACTTGTAAAAATCCAAAAGACGTGATTTCATGTGTATTTGGTAACCAATGCAATTAGTAGTTATAGGTTTATATTCGTTATTACAGAAAAGTTATGTTGAATGGTACTAATGCCAGTAGATGTCGGTACATTAGGTTTATATTCGTTATTGCAGAAAAGTTAAGTTGAATGATACTAATGCCAGTAGATGTCGGTACATAGTAGTAATGCTTAAGATCTTGGATATTTTTTTATTTTGCGCGGATTTGCAAGTTTTTGAGTACAAAAATTCGTTAGGTGTTCGTTAGAAATCCTAATTGAGCTAAGCACATTTTTGAAATATGACGACAGATCGTCGTCATGTGTTGGAAGCATTAAGCTAAATAGAGTAGTGCCGAGATTCCTAAAAACCGAGGGTTCCGGAGGGTGACGGAATTAATATAAATGTTTATGATACTGCTCGTGAAAAGTAATAACTTTGTCTTGTGTGTGACATTCGTAGCAAGAAATTTTTAAGAAAAATACTGGTCATTTTTTAATGCTGCTGTTCACCCGTTTCCAATGAGGATTTCAATTTTGCAAGTTTTTGGGTACAAAGATTCGTTAGGTGCTTCGTTAGAAATCTTAATTGCGCTAAACATATTTTTGAAAAATGGCGATCTTGTTTTGAAAGCATTGAGCTAACTATTAACAGTGAGATTCCTGAAAAATTCGTAAACGTTTTTGATACTGTTAGACTAAAGTAATTGTGTTGTCTTTTGACATTCATAGAAAGATTTTTTCAAGAAAATTACTGGTAATTTTTTAATGCTGTTCTCCCGTTTCCAATGAGGATTTCAAAATTTCGACTCAAGACCTTTCTTCTTTAGTTTCTTCAGTTTTTTGAGTATTGTTGGTACTATGAATTTGATTCAATCACGCATCAAAACCACTACCAGCATTATCGATCGTTTATGCCGATACATTGAAACGACAACCAAACTTGATATTAGTTACCTGTCCGACTTAACCCACACATTCCACCCAGATCACACTGTTCATGGTCCCATCTTTTAGTTAAAGTTAGCATAGTAGTAATAAATGGAATAAAAAAATACAAGGGGAGTGATGATGAGTTTGAGTTAACATTGTTTTAAATTAAAAGCAGCTTAAACAAACAAATGTGTAAATAAAACTTAAAGCGAGACTATAAAATCCATTGCGTCACTATTCAATTTAGGATTATGTTACACTGCTCATTAAAAAGTAAAATCGCAACAATCTATATTTAAATCGTATTCCACTAATCAATTAACAAGTCCCCTAGAATTTTTGCTCACTCAAATGTTCATGTCTTTTAATTTCATTATAAGAGCTGTAATAAATAAGAAACTACTCCATAAAAAATCCAACCTCTGCAAAGTCAAGTTTTATGGTCCTGATCCTTTATTATGCCCATGTTTTATTGATGTATGTGCTTTTGTAATAAACTCGTCAACAATGTACTCGGTTTACAACACATGGAGTTTAAAATAGAAGATCAGAAGATAGATTTTTACCAGAATGCCCTGTAGCGAATTAAATCTCATAAAACTATTTATTATACTAATTCTAAATTTAATCAACTCCACAGAACTGTTTTGATTCTTTTCTGTTTTGAAGGACGTCCAGCTCAAGTAATAGGTACACATAATATTTTAGAAAAGCAAATACCTACCTACATCAATTACCGAATATAAGAAATGAAATGAGATTATATTTATATACATTTCAGCTACATATCATATTACCTGGAATCAACGTTTGTGTCAACTGCTAAGGAAGGCAAAAATAATTCTGTCAAGAGGATCATTTATTGGCAAATGCGTCTCAAATTCCATGAAACTTGAGAACTTGATTGAAGCTCAGTGTTCTTTCAGCCTGTGGTTAAAGTTTTTGATTGGATAAAATTGCCTACGTGGTGTTAACACAGGCTTGTCTATAAAGTAGATCTATCACGATTCAGGTTACAATTTTAACACTTTAACTGAATGAATGGATAAATTTGGTGAAAATGATGGTAATAAAAAATAATAGGATGACAAATATTTTTTTTCTGTATGTGTTGTGCTGCAGCTACAACAAAGTATGTTAACTTACGTTGATAGCTTCTAAATTTTGATTGGCAGTCGGCTGTAAATATTATTCGACAAGATATCTCGAAACGCTTGCTTAAAAATAAAACACTGACGACAATGATTAAAAAAATAATACATCAACAGTAAAATATTTTCAAATACAAAGTTGAATATCAGTAGTTGCTGTGTTATTGCTGCTATCTTGTTCAATATTTCTACTAAAATCTGCATTGTTTAATTAATTTTAAAATATAAAATATGTTTTTATGAGGTCAAATGAAGTTAAATTACGTAGACTCGATTGCGTCTGTCTAGAACGATTACTGATAATGGCAAAATAATTTAAAGTATGTTTTTATGCATGCAAGTAGCTCACACTAACTCTATTTATTTTGTCATTTCCAAGTTTGTTTTGCAGTAGAGAATGCTGATGATTGGGAGAAGGTTGTACCATGACCCTTGAACTACGCAGAGGTGCTATAAAGTTTGCTCTTCTGAAAGAGAAACAAGTCAACATGACAGTATAAAAATAAATGTGTGCAGAAATTCGTCTCGTTAAATTCTTCATTCACTCACACGAGTTGAGTGAAAGTTCAATATTTCCTTGGCAAAATATCGATTGTAATGCGTTGGAAATATTATGGAATGGAAATAATATGTAATAGAATAAAAACATGGGAATAAAACTTTTTTTCTTACAAGAAAATAAAAAAAATCGTATCAATTTTATTTTAGTTATGTTATTGAGCTGCCGGATGAATGTAATTTAAGTAATTTAAGTACATGTGAAAACGCATACATTTGTTTTTAACCCAAATGCATGACCCGTAAGATGTTAGCTTAATTAACGGTTCCTTTTTTCAGTCTCCTATGTACATTCTAGTTTTTACACTGATTCAAATTAACTAGTGACGTGATCCAACTTTGTCAGAAGACTCAATTACAACTTCAACTACAATTGAATGCGATATTTTTGATGATTGTTTATTAAAGTTTTACGAACTTTAGGTTATTGCATTAATAGATAAATAGAAGTAGTAGCCATATATGTCTAGGTACGCATGTCGTTCCAAGTTATTGAAATAGCAGATCATGTAAATAATTATTACTCTTTCCAGCTACCTTTGAAATTTTTAAAACATCTGCAGCCAATAAACTTGCTTTGTAGTAATGATTGTAATAGATTGTTAAACTCCTAAAATTTTGATAAGGTAGGCAAAGCTAATTATTGGTACATGCATAGGTAAAAGTTTCTTGAGGAAACAAAGAGATTTTACAAGATGAAATCTAATATTGGTTCTGCTCGGTTTCAGTGTTGCCTTGCGTCTCACACGCACTAAAGAAATTCCCCGAAATAGTAGTTTGGTCTCTATCTCTATCTACACAAAAGGAATTATTTACTGGTAATTGGGATCGCAGGGGTAAATATAGCAAGTCAAACATCAGTTTCAATCATTCCCTAATGGAAACTCTAGAAAAGCTTCTTTGCCCATCCATATTGAAGCCCTGCAAGAACTCAAGCTTCCGACTTATCTAATCAAGCAAATTCTGAACATTATATTGCGGTTTCGCATTATGAGCACCTTGATCCAACCAAAATGAACATCTTATTGCAACTTTATCTTTATGGCTTCATGATAAAATAGTTCATCATATGCATTCCGGACGGGGAACCATTAAGTAAGTGATAAACAGTGCACGCACACCATTATTATGGTAGGCCGATCTACTTTGTCCAACTTGAATTGTACACTTGAATTGTTCAAGTGTATAATTTATTTTCACGCTGCTCCATGCAATATCCCTGCAGCGCTCCCCTCCCCAGCATCAAACAAAAATTAAATTGCCATTTTGGAGTTTAACCTTATGCATCCCAGGGTAGTCAAGTATCAGGGAAACAAAAAATTGGTTGAAGAAGCATTCATAGTGGAATTTTTTTTATTAAATATTTTTGATTATTTGAAAGAATACATTACGTATATGTTCCGTCTAAGTGCCACAGTAATGGTCGTGTGTGCACACTATATATGCAATGCCACTAATTTCAGCAAAGAAACAGCAATTTTTTACAACAGGTGCTTCTAGCGTGACTGCATATCATCAAGTGTACACTGCACGCCATCTAGTGTGCAGACACATACCCAGCATGAAGCTGGTTGATCGAAAAAGGGGAAAACAAACTCCTAAACATACAAACTTGACTACTCTTTTATAGATATAGATTTGCCTACTGTTAAGGTAAGCAGCCACAAGTTGAATGCCAACAACTCTTCTTCAACTGGCTCTCTTCTTTCATTATATGATGCCTTTACCTACTTGCTAGCTTGGATTGATACTCGTGTAAAATTTGGTCCACAACACAGCTCTGATCAGTATCAAATGAACATTTTCCTATTTAGAAAACACATTGTNTTCATTATATGATGCCTTTACCTACTTGTTAGCTTGGATTGATACTCGTGTAAAATTTGGTCCACAACACAGCTCTGATCAGTATCAAATGAACATTTTCCTATTTAGAAAACACATTGTGCATTTTGTTTGTTTGTACGTGTTTCTTGTAATCTTACACAGAATCTAGAAACAGACCCTATTGTCCAGCAAGAGTCTGAGTATACGTACGTACCTATCCACTACGGGAAAAGATGGAACAACATACAACAATTCTGTGCGCACCTTAAGAGCAAGCTATATGTATTAAGCATCAATAGAAAATTGAAACTTCTGAGAAAAGCAGGCTCGTAGTAGCCACCTGTACAGCTTACAATTAGATTCGTTTAGTTACACAATGTAGCTTTTTTGTTAGCTTTTGATATATTTATTCTGGAGTTTGATGTTGAAGCAGCCCGTGATTCTTTGACATATTTTTGCCTTCACCTTTCTGTGCTTACACAGGAGATTAGGAGAATGTAAGTAATTTTTTTTTCAATAAAGTGGCTACATGTTTTTCCTCAACACATTTTTATACAAGAGAATCAATGAACATGTAAAGTGCATCTTCATTTAGTGGGGGAATGCGAGCTTGCTGTTTGTTTTACATGATCACTTTTTAATTGGTTGTTTACTGTAATGCATTTTATTTAAATTACTTAAATAGATATTTTCAAACATGGCCGATAATGTCTCAGAGGACTTGTACGATTATGCGGAGCCGCGTGGCAAGATGCAAATCCTTCTTCACAGGTACGCAAAAGTTGAACAATTAACATTGGGGATTTTGTAATGCAAACATCATGTTTATTGTTCTGTACTGTCATTATAGCCATGCATATTGTTTTTCGATCTCAATTAACCCTTGTAGCTTACATAATGTGATGATGATAATGTGACTTGTTTTTCGTAGAGCACGGTGGAAATGGATTTTGGCAGGACTCGTGGCACTTTCCTTTGTTATTCCCTTTGTCATAGGTATACAAACATTAAAAAATATGAGAAAAATACATGGCGTGCGATGATAAGATGTTATTCTGCAATTAGCACGATTGTAAAAAATATAGTATGAGTTTTTGGAAAACTATCTGAAAACCGTGTTTCTATTCTAATTTTCTCACTTTCCCCACTTTTGAATATAGCTCACATTGTCGTGAATCCGGACGAAGACATCATTCCCCCAGACAATCCTTCACATCTGCTGATGCTGCCTTCTCAAGCTATACAGCAAACGACTTTAGCTTCATCGTCAATGTCGTCATCATTAAAAAATTCAAGAGGGAAAAATACCAAGAGTCCAAACATGGGTGGAAAATCAAGTAGCTCAA
>JAANSP010001694.1:0-14613 GCA_036850745.1 Homidia socia | reverse complement strand
GAGCAAGAAAAAAATATGGGCTGCCCGGCAGCTGCAGCAGCGTCGGTTAGAAGGGCTTAAATATATAAATATATTTTTCCTGGGTACAATATTGACTCATTCGATTTATTATACAACGTACCTGTTTGCCTGCACTGTGCATTTTTGTTGTTTTAAGAGGTACATTTATTCTTAGACTTTTTTGGACGCAATAAAAACATGAACTTTTTTTCCTCTCTGTCTAAATAAAAGGTTATGAAAAATTTAGATTAGTTTTTTCTTCTTTGAAGGACGAAATTAGGGATTATATGTACGTGGTTCTGTTAAAACTTAAAACTGAAAAAAATATAAGCTGTGTTGACATATCTTTGGAGTTTATCGTTGAGAAAATTAAAATGTATTTTGAAGAAGAATATGCTTTTGTAGAAATTGATTTTCTTGACAGTTGACAGCTTCATCTTTTCAATCGATTTTTTCTAATCGATTTTTCTTTTGTTTACGAAAAAACGTGTGTTTATGCTCTGTCCAAACTCTTTTTTTCCACTGAACAACTGACTGAGAACTGTTTCAATCAAAACAAAAAATGGATAATTCATTGAAGTGCTGACAGCTTAACGTTTCGGTAAATGCAATTCATTTTCTGTCTTTTTTGTTTACTTAACTATGCAAAGGACAAAGAACCCCTGAACGTATGCTGTTTAAGTCAGACTTAATAATACTGTAAACTGTAAAAAATATAATTATTTGTGTGGAAAGGTGTATTGAACTCGGCTCAACACTCCAATAAAGGAAGAGACACACAGGTCGAGAGAGTAATGATAATATGAAATCATTGTGCTGCCGATGATGATGAAAGTGTTTGCAAAACTCAATCATTTTAATTGTCTGTCTATTGTACGTTGGTACCTCTTAATAAGCTATAAATACCACCGGACGATTTTTTTTCGATGAGTACCCTCTTCACATTTTCAACTATGCACGTGTTTTAATGCTCAAGGTGAACTTTAAACAGTGGCGCCGCAAAGCAATGTCTAATAGTATTTTTTGCGACATCATCATCAAAACAAAAAAGCATGAAAACGGTGATGATAGGGATCTTAAAAATAAGCAATTTATATAATTTTTTACTGAAACTTATTTTTGTCAATCAAAATCGATTGCCTATCTCGTTTACAATTATTGGAAATGGGGCACTGAAAAAAACGTTGGCTGAATGTGAATAATAAATCGAAGCTGTTTACACGAGGACGAGAAAGCTTAAACTACAGCCAGTCGATAGATATTGGACACGAATATCATATAAATTTATCTTCCCTCGCGGGTTTAAATTTCAAGGACCTTTAGCCTATTCCAACCAAAAAATGACAATGGAAAAAGATACTTTTAGGGAATAAATAAGAGGAGACGGATAATGGATACACGTGTTAAATTAAACGGGCAAGAAAAGTGTCATCAAATTCAGCAAGAGAATCATATGTCATCTCTCTGGGGAAAATGTGTGTGATGGGCTCAGAAAAAAACATAGATCACATTGTTAAATTAAACGGGCAAGAAAAGTGTCATCAAATTCAGCAAGAGAATCATATGTCATCTCTCTGGGGAAAAAGTGTGTGATGGGCTCAGAAAGAAAGTATAGATCACACGACAAGAGTGAAGGGAGAGGAAGCCCAAGACGAATAATATGCAATGATAAAGATGCAAGAAGACCAAGAATATTGAAAGGAGAGGGGAGAAAAAGCAGTGGGCGAGCATGTGAATTTAAGTAAGCAGTGTGTCTTGTCCCATCCCTCTGTGTCCTATGCAATAATAAAGATGCAAGAAAAACCAAGAATATTGAAAGGAGAGGGGAGAAAAAGCAGTGGGCGAGCATGTGAATTTAAGTAAGCAGTGTGTCTTGTCCCATCCCTCTGTGTCCTTTGGTAGGGTCGGTGGGCTGTGAAGTAGGTTTTTTTCTCTTGGTAAAAAAGTGTCATGCTGAATTATGACTTTGTATATTGCCCTCGAACATGCTAGCACGCTCGAGGTGACAGCCAATAATTTGTTTGACATCTTTTATGAAGCTGTTGTTGTGTTGCGTCTTTCTAGACAGTTTTTTCCCGTCTTGTTGTACTAATAATAATAATAATACTTGGGCTCGTTGTATATATTCATTTCATGCCTCTGCAATAATGATACTTGTTGTAGCAAACAGCAGCAATGTAACAATAACGAGCAAAAAATAATATAGCATATTGTACCAACACCACACACTTCTCACCCAACAGGGACAAGTGGAGGTGGGGAGAAGAATAATAAGGAAAGTGAAAGCATAAATACTTTACATGTTTTTTAAGCAGCATTACATTTTCCTGTACATCCTTCACTCTTGCTCCTCTTCTTTCTTATAATAATGATGTATACATGTATCTCCTCTTCTTCGCTCACCTAAAAAATAATATAGCATATTGTACCACCACCCCACACTTCTCACCCAACAAGGACAAGTGGAGGTGGGGAGAAGGAAGAATAATAAGGAAAGTGAAAGCATAAATACTTTACATGTTTTTTAAGCAGCATTACATTTTCCTATACATCCTTCACTCTTGCTCCTCTTATTTCATATAATAATGATGTATACATGTATCTCCTCTTCTTCGCTCACCGCCAGTTTTTTTCTTCTTCTTGTGCTCTCCTCGGTAAAAAATGGCAGCAGCAATTCAACATCACGCCATTATTATTACAACAACAACAACCATCATCATCATACACACATTATTATGGCAAGTACCATGGGTGAAATATTTCATGTAAAAAATTCCCTTTCTTTCAAATCAGCCACCTCTCTCCAGCTAGAAAATAAATATTTACGGTTAAGTATATACTTACTTAAATATTACCCCCACCAAACAGTATAATAAATAACCAGAGAGAGAGAGAAGAGAAAAAAGTAAAATATGAAGCAAGGGTAATATTTACGGTTAAGTATATACTTACTTAAATATTACCCCCACCAAACAGTATAATAAATAACCAGAGAGAGAGAGAAGAGAAAAAAGAAAAATATGAAGCAAGGGTGCCGGCAAAAAATATTATACAAGGGCACATCATGTACATAATATACACAACATAGGTAGGTAGGTACACACGAATATTTTTTTCTCATATGCCTTGTCTGTTTTTAATGGTTTTTCACCCTGTTTTCTAAACTTGCCTCCTTAGAAAAAATAATAATATTATACAGTGTGGATTCGCTGCTGTACGTTACTTCACCGTGACCAAAAAAATCTCAAAATATTTGGAAATATTTTTTTTTTGGAGACAGGCGAGTGTAGAAGAAAAAAGCTTCACCACGAAGCAAAAACTCAATATATCTCTGCCTACTTACTGGCACATCATGTATATAATATACACAACATAGGTAGGAAGGTACAGTCGAATATTTTTTTTCTCACATGCCTTGTCTGTTTTTAATGGTTTTTCACCCTGTTTTCTACACTTGCCTCCTTAGAAAAAATAATAATAATATACAGTGTGGATTCGCTTCTGTACGTTACTCCACCGTGACCAAAAAAATCTCAAAATATTTGGAAATATTTTTTGGAGACAGGCGAGTGTAGTAGAAAAAAGCTTCACCGCGAAGCAAAAACTCAATATATCTCTGCCTACTTACCTTGGCTATTCTTCCATTCTTCTTTTGCAGAGCACTACTACATTCACGTACAAAAGGTCGTATACATTAGAATAGAATTATTATTATTTACGATCCTATAAGGTTTCTATTTAGAGAGGAGAGAGGTGCGGGTTATATTAAAAAAAGTGACAAAATAAATAATAAAAATAATGACGTGTATACCTACGCACAATGGTGGAGTGGCATTGTATCTGTTTATGGATATGAGCATATACAGCAATCCGATATATGGATTACGATACCCATCGTACGGACTCATATATCCTTCTAAATACATAAATATTCCGTATACTCATCATAATAAAATTATCAAACAAGCAAGAAGAGAAATATTATATGCCGCTTTTACTGCTGCGTACAAACGTGTGTGTGCCCTCGTCCTTCTTCTTCCTCTCCACCAAAAAGCAAAATCGAAACAGCGGCAGGGAAAGAAAGAGAAAAGAAACGGATTTTTTTATTCATGTTGAAAGTACAAAGAAAAAAATATGAAACGGACGACGATGCGAAACCCGTCAGTATTTCCATCTACCTATTTTTCTAGTTCACGTTCTTCTTTTTTCTTTTGAGACCATGGGGACCCCTTTTTGTCCAAGAAAATGTATACAAATAAAAAAGATGACTAAAAGTACAAAAAAACGAAGAGAAAATATATATACATTTTCGAATGCCCGAGCGTCACCGCCATCACCACTGCCCACCGTTTGCTGGTGTGTTGTCAGTGAAAAAATATCCACAGGATACTTAAGTAAAAGGAGGAGGATAAGTGACATTATACTTTATACGTTAAAAAAGAGGTATATGAGCGGAGGACGACGGACGGCGGACACCACCAGAGTAGAGAAGATTGGGACAGCACATAAGCTTTAGTTGGGAAAAAAGAAAAAAATGGATAGATGAAAGAGAGAAAGGAAGAAAGGACGAAGAGAGAACTGAGATATTTCGTGTCAGCATGATTTATCGGTCAGTCGAGCCCATATAGCCTACGCGACTCATGTTGGTCCTTTTTCATACTTTATTTTTATCCTGGAGAAAAATTCGATTGGTGCTTTCTTCTGAACGGGCAAAGCAAGTTATGGTGTAACGTGGAGTATTTTTTGGAGAGAGAGAGGGAAAGAGAGAGGTTCTTCTTTTCTGTTGTTTTTTTGTGCTTGCTTGGAATTCTAATGTAAGATTATGTACATATAATAGCTATATAAACAAAGTATTTTACGGTGAGTACATGGTATTTAACCTTGTATGAGCAAGAAAAGGATTTATTTTTTTCTCTCTCGGATTTCTAAATCAGAGGCAGTGCGAAAACAAAGCGGGGAAAATATATATAATAGAGAGAGAAACATAGGAAAAAAGGAACACATCCGGTTTTGTACAACAGCACAGAATTTTTTTCCCGTTTGCACTAATAGTGCTGGTATCACTCCACTACTCTCCTCAAGACAATGTCTACGTGGGTGTTGGTGGATGTCACGTAGGTATATCAAATGAAAATTCTGAGGTACCCGGCACGGGAGCAGCATCTTGTTGGCAAAAGTAAAATATTTCAATGCATTCAATTCTCGTATATAACAAGTTGCTATAATGATGTCCGGTTTGCTTTCATAGCATTACTACTACATATGCACTTGGTACTTGGTACAAAAAATAAAAGATATTCAAACAGAAAAAATCTCTTCAGTGTTTCCTGCAACTACCATTTCATATATAATCAAAGGTAGGTATATGCGTTTGCAATAAAACTGATGATCATGTTCTCTGTTGTGGGTTGGGAAAAAGTTTTCTTGGGACGTGGATATATGTACATACGTGAGTATGCATTTACTTAGATTCAACAATGTTTGTCCAGTCCCCTTCACAATAGGTACCCGGCACGGGAGCAGCATCTTGTTGGCAAAAGTAAAATATTTCAATGCATTCAATACTCGTACATAACAAGTTGCTGTAATGATGTCCGGCGCGTCTTTATAGTATTTCTAATACATATGCACTTGGTACTTGGTCCAAAAAATAAAAGATATTCAAACAGAAAAAAAATCTTTTTTTTGTGTTTCTTGCAACTACCATTTCATATATAATCAAAGGTAGGTATATGCTTTTGCAATAAAACTGATGATCATATTCTCTCTTGTGGGTTGGAAAAAAGTTTTCTTGGGACGTGAAGATATGTACATACGTGTGTATGCATTTACTTAGATTCAACAATGTTTGTCCAGTCCCCTTCACAAGAAGGAAGTGTATGTATATCGGTGACGTGATGGAGTGTACAGAAAAAAATCGGTTGACTCTGGTCATATAGAAAAGGCGAGACTTCATATTTTCTTCTGACCTTTTGCCTTGGGTTGGAAAAAAGTTTTCTTGGGACGTGGATATATGCACACACGTGAGTATGCATTTACTTAGATTCAACAATGTTTGCTTTTGTCCAGTCCCCTTCACAAGAAGGGTGTGTATGTATATCGGTGACGTGATGGAGTGTACAGAAAAAAATCGGTTCACTCTGGTCATGTAGAAAAGGAGAGACTTCATATTTTCTTCTGACCTTTTGCCTTCCTTGGTGAAATAAAGGGAAATGCAGAGAAAGGAAAAAATCTGAACAAAATTATGCTGTAAGAAAAGTCAAAGGAATGTGAGTATAAAAAGGAAGGGAAAACCGAAACATAAACTTGATGGCGAAAGTGTATAAATATATATATGATAACATGACGAAGGTACTGTGAATTTGAGTTAAAGTAGCTGTGCTACTGAAGGCAGAATCTCTTCCGGACCGGATTTATAAAAAGGGCGAATAAGTCATGATGAATTATTTGGCTCGTAATGTACGGTTGCAGTGGAGTAAGTGCTATACGTAAAATATATTTATATATACATGCATGCCATATGTTGTAGAGGATATATATTTTTATAGCAAGTGCTTTTTATTGATATCATTATGTTTTGTTCTGGTTTTTCTCCATCAAACAGCTTTGTTAAGTAGAGAAGCAGCTGTGTGGCATGTGCATACATGCATATGTATATACACAACAAAGAGAGAAAATAGTAGCAAGAACTGTACTCTAGATGAGCTACACTAATAATAATAGATCATGATGTGGAGTGTGTGCGAGAGACTGTTGTGAGTATACCATAAAGTATACATGGAAGCCCTTGAGAGAAAACGTATTGGATTTTTTCGAGGAAAGCATTTATAGAGCTGTTCTCATTGTATTATTATGAGATACGTAGACAACGAGTATGCTATAGGCATACATTTTACTATTAATGCACTTTCTTTTCTTTTCACTGGGAAAATAAAAGAAATGGCAAGTTAATATAAAATGCTAGCAAAGAAACAGCAGCAGCAGCAGCAAGCACTCATTCTACCTACCTGTCTGCCTGCATAATGTTCATGTATTTTATACCTTGGTTGGAAATATAGGCGTGCATGTATGAACATTAACATTGTATGAGTTAAGCTGCGTGTGTGTGTGCTACCAGCACTATTTTATATACTCAAGCATATAATATCGTAAAGCAGAGAGTTGAAATTTTTTTACAATATTTTATACAGAAGTGGCCGGTCACTACTACAGTACACCGGACTACTTGCGATGCTAAAATACATCTCTATTTTTTAAAGTTTTGCAATGAAAGGTGGAAGAATAGCTGTGTATAGTACCATCGAAATAGCTTTTGTATACTGCACCGACGGTAGTAGTTCATGTCCAGTGGTATGAGATATTTTGGTACTTTAAAAAAATACAAGGAAAAAAGTAGGACTGTGCTGTAATGTTACGTGTTTTCGTACTTACTCCCCATATTCTGCAAGCTATGCATTATGGAATTTCTTTCTTTCTTCTTCTTCTCTGGCCTCTTTCTTATTTCTCTTGACTTGCATTATTCTTTTGTGTAATGTGTGATGTACGGTTTCTCATGTACTTACACTGACCCATATTACATTTTTTTATTTTTCAGAGAAGAAAATACGAGGTAAAAGTTTAAGGAGGAGAAAGAATGAGAAAAGAGGATACATAATGAATCAAATATGTAGTGAAGAGAGTGAGTGAGTGAGTGAGTAGTTGAGAGAGAGAGAAAGTGAAGCAGTCTGATTGTTGTTGTAGGTAGNGAGAGAGGGAAAGTGAAGCAGTCTGATTGTTGTTGTAGGTAGGTATGTATTATGTGTCTGTGTGTATTTTATGCATGTGTCCTTCTTTATTTCCTTTTTCTTTCCTATTTCTTCTCTCTCTCTCTCTTAAGTCAAGTGACTCTTGTATGTTTGAGTTTTAGATTAATACCATGCTTTCCAGATCCGTTCCGTTTTTCTCTCCGTCTCCGTGTTGTTTCTTCTTTTTCTTCTTGGGAAATGGAGATTGGTTTGGTTTTAGTTGGGTAGTTGACAAAAAGTAAAGAAGGCATTCACAAGCTTGTGTGTTCTCTCTCTCCTTCTCTGGAATTACATTATCTGCACTCACCAAACTCTCTACATCACCACCACCACCACTGAATAAAATGTGATATACTTTCTTTTCTTTTACTAACCTAACTTGATTTACGGAAATGTATCTTGATTTTGGATGGTGGTGTGGCATGGCGTGGTGTGGTTGCTTGGTGGAGGGTGACAGACAGCTACACAGGAAGATGATATGAGGAAACAAGCACGTACGTACACTGTATAGTATGTACATACGTACACATGGAGTAAACCATATTATTATTATATGTAGACGGCAGAGCGTTTCGTGGCCGCGTATCTCGTGACAATTTGGGTGTAGCAGGCAGGACAAGGACTACAATAAGTAAACTTGAAAGCTTGTTGAAGGACAAAATATTATATGCTCTCGGAGAGCTGGGCCTCTCTGAAAGTAAAACATTGTCCGAGACAAAACTCTCTCTCTCTCTCATTCCATGTGTGTAATAGCATACATTATAATAAATTGAGCGTGTTTCTCTCTTGTCGTCGTAGTCGTCGTGTACATTTCTACTACAACCGATGGGGCACAAGCTTTACAACAATTTTTTTTGGTTGTGCTAACTGTTAACTGCAGGATTTTGTGATGATGATGATGATGGAGGTGGTGGTTGTAGGAAGGAACCTCAATGATGATGATGACGACGACGACTACGAGGACGATGATGATGAAGAATTATATTTTGTCAGGGTGACCTTCACTTTATTTTGTCCTCTGGCTTACAAACCACATCCATCACAATCACAAAGCTGTGTTTAGCGGTAGCATACGAAGTACAAGTGGCAGTTGCTGTACGCTACTGGATTTGAATTATTTACGCTTGACAAAACTGGGACAGAATGTAATGTTGTTTGTGCACATATTTTTTTTACCTTGCATGCCTAACCGAACTATAACAACGGGAATTTCTTTTGCAAATGTTGTGGACATTATTTTCCTTTCAAAAAAGAAAATAATGTTTCTTTGGTACAATTTTAACAATTCCGAATAGCTTTGTTAAAAGCAAAAGGAAATGTCAAAATTAAAAAAGTTTGTAACGGCTCTGTTGTAACAAGAAAGAAGAAGAAAAAAGGTTTACAAATTATTTAAAAGAAAATATTATTGTGCTACACATCAACCTTTTTTCTTTTGTCACTTTTTTAAAATAGATATTTTAGGATTGACATTCCAGCTTACATTTTAATAAAGTGAGTGACAACACACAATCGAGTGTGTGAATCTGAAAGTAACGAAATTATTCAACAAAAAATACTTTCCTTTAGGTAATTGCTTGGGTATTGTGGTAAAAAATTAAACATGTTTTCTCCTTCAATGCTCAATTTTTTCACTCATTTAAAAAAACCAACGCATTTCATATCTATAAATATGTTGTAAAGAAACTCTACTAACATAATGTTTCTGTGAATGAGATAAATAGACAGTAGGTTTCTCACCCAATCCTGACTGACGTCGGTCTGTTGAACAGGATTAGGTATATTTTTTGTAATAATAAAGTTTAAACTATCTAGGTACACGTTTTTTCCACAGCCAAATGCTTTACATGAATAGATTATAAGGTTTTGCAAATTTCATGCATTTTCGACATGCAAAGATCAAATTACTTTTTTTTCTTCTTTTGTTGCACGCTGTTTTCATTTTTACGCTCCACTGAATTGAATTGGCTATTGTTGTTATGGTGGCGGCGGTAGTGGTGGGGTGCTGTTGTATACACAGAGACTGACGCTCTGTCCTATCCCTCCTCTTTGTTTGGCTTTTCACGTACTCATACTTATGCTAATGACATGTGTAGTGCAATGGCATGCTAAGCGCGGCTCCCTCTTATCCCATTAATTAGTCGTGAATTTAATATTTAATGGGAATATGCCAGCTATTCATTTTCTATAATTTGCCACCAGCCAACACACACATTTATTATATTGCCTTTAGCATAAAAAATGGCTTGAAAATCCAGAAACAGACTCGTGTGTGCCAGTTTGGTTTTTGCTCTTGTAATTTCTGCTGCAAAAGAGAATGCATTCAGAAATAATAAGAAGAAAAAATGAGTTTCCATGCTAGTGTGTTTCTTCCCACTCATGTCATATAGTTCATACTAACGAACAGTTGTTAAAGGAGAAATGGGAAATTATACGAAAATAATTTTAACTGCATATTACACTGCATATTATAATAATAGTAGTCGTAATGGTAGTAGTAGTAGTAGTAGTAGTAATAATAACAGAGAAAAAAGTTTTTTTGTGCCCTGCTTAATCCTTTTATTGCGGTTAGTTATTATTACTTTTAGTATGCCTTGTGCTTGAAAATCCAGAAACAGACTCGTGTGTGCCAGTTTGGTTTTTGCTCTTGTAATTTCTGCTGCAAAAGTGAATGCATTCAGAAATAAGAAGAAGGAAAAAATGAGTTTCCATGCTTGTGTGTTTTCCCCACTCATGACATATAGTCCATACTAACGAACAGTTGTAAAAGGAGAAATGCGAAATTATACGAAAATAATTTTAACTGCATATTACACTGCATATTATAATAATAGTAGTCGTAATGGTAGTAGTAGTAATAATAATAACAGAGAAAAAAGTTTTTTGTGCCCTGCTTAATCCTTTTATTGCGGTTAGTTATTATTACTTTTAGTATACCTAGTTATATGTAACTGCGTATAGTCCGCACGACGACGACAACAACTGCTGCTGCTACTAACACACTCATTCTTTCAAGAAAATAGCAGGAAAAGAAGAAGGAGGAGGAATACCAACTTTGTTCAAGAATAAAATAAGGCTAAAGAGAAAATTTTTTGTTGGTTTTTCTCTTTTAACTTGTTGGTAAAAGTTGTTAAGTAGTGAAGAAAAGAGAAAAAAGGGAGAGAGGAAATGGGAAAGTATACGCATAATAGCAGCAGCAGCAGCAGTATCAAAAGTCGTTGTGTGTGGTGGTGGTGATACCAAGTCAATGTGCTACCTACCATCTTCTCAACAAAAGAGAAGGAGAGAAAACCATCAACTTTTTGCTGTTCTTTTCTTTTGTGGGAGAAGCCTAATGAGTGTGCGAATTCTCATCGTTATCGTCATGAGCCGGGTAGTAGTCTAGTCTAGGAGAATGGTACAGAAAAAATCAGACCAGCATTCTAGACAAGCTCCCTACTTTTTTTCTTCGTCTTCTTTGACCTTCTTCTTGAGTGGTCTGGTAGTTCCTTATTTGAAGAGAAAGAAAAGCAAAAAACAAGAGTAAATGTCTGTGTTTGAGCTGACTGAAATGGTTATGATATGTTGGATTGTCTATGGCAAGCAAAAGAGAAATCAAATAGTCGCTTTCTTTCTGTGCATCCGTATCTTGGTAACATGTAATATCACAAATTGAGTTGGTATATGTTGGACCATGTCATGTGACATGAGGATGATGCATCAGAGCGAGCTGATGATCATCTCATCTCCATCATTGCCATCATGTCAAGAGGCATTCGACATTGTCAGCAAAACAGCAGCAGTGTTCTAGTTATCGTTACCAAAGAAAAAAGATGAAGTAATATACCTAGTCGGTTGAATATGGAGTAGTACAACTTATTGTTATAACAGACTAGCGTCGAGTCTGTCAGTCAGTCAGCCAGTCATATACAGACAGCAAGATGATGATGATCCTTTTTCAAGTTTCACTCTTGTTATCCAATCACATACAATAATAATAAGGGTATATGGATAAAATGAAGAAAGGAAAAGAGCTGCCGGGATTTTTTCTGTTAGGAAAACGAGAGAGAAAATGAGAAATGTGCTGAAAAGGAATAGAATAATATATTATTATACAGAGAGAGAAAAGAAGAACAAGTGGTAAGAGCAAGTATGCAACGAACCACAATAACATTGGCCTTGCAGATTAGAAAATTGAATGAGATGCCAGAGAGAGAGAGAAAAAACAAGAAAGTTATGTAGTTTAAGAGAATCTGAAGTACTTCTGCTCCTTCAAAAAAGAGGAACGCTCTTATTGTCAGAGCATACGACATGCAGTACAGGAATTTGGAGAAGAACAAAAAAAGAAATAAAATTGACTTGGGTTCAGAGAGTATGAGAGTTTTTCAAGCAAAGCTGCATTGCTGCATATTATATTAGTTAGGTATGTACATATTGAATCTCACAGTTGAAATATGGAAATTGTATATTTTCTATTACTATTATTATTAAACTTCTCTGACTACTACAGCAAGCTGTCTGATCAATTGGATCCAAACAAAAAAATCCAGCGAGCGAGAGAAGGATGCATAGTGTGCACTTGTATAAAAGTCCCAAGGGTTGAATCATTGCTACACAGTATCTCATTATTATAGCTTGCTGACACAAGTAAAGACAAGTCGACAGGCAAAAGGCAGACATACTGCAAAGCAAGCAGACATTCCTCAACAAAAACAAAAAAAATATGCTGCATGAGTATGCAAACTTTGTTTTTTATGAAAAAAAGTCAGAAAAGAAATAAGTGAAAAAAATGCATAAAACTTCATGTTAGGCATACATATCATGTGTTTGACAGAAGAAGATGATATGAAAAAAAATCTATAAAATATTTCTGTGCCCGTATCATCATTCATGTTTGTACCTTTAATTTTTTCCGTAGAGAAAATAACAAACCAATATGCATCAAACATATTGTTTGAAATGATATATACTTTTTCCAGTAGAAATGTGGAAATCAGAAAAAAAGTAGGCTGAGATTCTGATGATGCTCATTTCACTTTTTTATCTGCTCTGCTTTCCCATTCCGGTCCTTTATTCCTTTCCGCTGATTTGTAAGCCTTTCTTTTTTCTCGTCTTGTAATAGTAATATCATTTGTTGAATGTTGAAAAAATATATAGGTATTTTTGTTGTCTGTTGAGGATTTTTGTAGGTTATCCCATAATCATGGTAATAATACTTGTTCTTGTTACAATAAAACTTATTGTGTGTGTGTTTGTGCGCTTTTCTTTCTTTTTTCTGCCTTCTTGACATAACTATTGGTTTTGCTGTTTTCTTCCAAAAAATAAGTAAAGGAAAACCAAGAGGAGAAGGAGGAGCAGTAATCCCCATGTAACATGTTAACTGCTGGGTATACATACAAAAAACGAAAGTACACAAATGCATATATATTTTTTACAAGAAGAATATAATAATAATAATATGTACTACTACTAGTGGAATCACCACGTGCATCATCGCAAATAAGAAAATATTATGTATTTACTTATAGGATTTTATCACTCAGCAGACCTGATTCTGCCGTTTCCTTCCCCTCTTCTCAATTTCCTGTGTGGTAGTTTCACGGAGCACACCACACGGACATGAACAAGAAAAAGAAGAAAAAAAGTTTTGGAAAGGCATGAATGAAATACGACTTTGTTATATTGGGATGTGTGTCGTCGTTTAGTTTGTTAGCTAAAAACGTATATCTGCAGTCTTAGCATTTTTTTCTTTTTTCATTTCTCTTTCTCTCTGAGAGGATATCGTACAAACCATATATACAATAGTTTTCTATTTTTCAGTTTCCTCTTTCAATATAAATATTTTCTACGAGCTGGAGAAAAGAGAGAGAGAGAGAAACGAGAGAGTTAGCATGTGTACCAGTTACTTTTTACTGTGTGGAAATGTGTCTTCTTTCTTCTCAAACTTATTTTCAACCGTCTTCCTTGCCGACTTTGATTTTCTAGTCACGTTCCTCTCTTATACCAGTTTTCTCAGTTTAGGAAAGAGTATTGGCCACGGGAAAGAATAGAAAAAGTTAAAGTTTTAGAAAAGCAAAAGGAACACAGAAAAATAATTCATACCTATTTGCACGTTTTGTTTGTACTATGTGGAATATCATTATTGGATTCCTGGTACGTATACAAACATGTATATATTTAGTAAATAAATATAATGTAAACTTTGCAAACGTTAAATGTTTACATGCTGTGAAAATGGGGATAGTGTGCTTTAGGAAAATTTTATGTGTACACCTTGTCTTTGTCATAATAACCTTCTGTTCAGCATTAAGGTTTGTATTGCTGCTAATGTTTTTCTAGCATTAAGAAAAACTTGTTAACCACTGCATTCTTTAAAAGTTAGAATAACTTTCAATAAAGGTAAAAAGCAGTGGAAAATGAACAAATTGAAAAATCAAAAAATAATAACTTTGACGTCTGTTAAAACATATTAGATGTAAGTAAGGCCTTATAGTACGCAGATGTACAAATAGCTTTCGTTGAAAGTCAGTCATGAGATAATTTGTATATAATTAACAGGCTACTTTTATTCACCTTAGCTTTCTTCCATTCATCATAACTTATAATTCATCAGTCTAAATGGACACATTCCTATGATTTTATTTGACTTTTCATTGTTGAATAGGAACTACGCAAGTTGTAACCATTGCTTATACATAATAAGCTTATTCCAGTGTTCCAGTTAGTTTTGACTGTAGAACACTATACTTGACCAGCCCGTGTAGTTTTGTATTGATAGGAACTAGCAGAAAGAAAGGCCAAATGGTGAAGCAAGCTGACGGTTTATTGTAAAAATGAAAATATTGAAAATAAG
>JAANSP010001693.1:0-14615 GCA_036850745.1 Homidia socia | reverse complement strand
AGGAATACAGCGTCTTCCAGAAGGACACCTTTTATCCCAGACATAGTAGTCCAGTCCCAGCATTGCGCAGCAATTAACTTTTTTGACGATGAATGATATATCTACTTTCCAAGTGCAGAGGTGTCAGAAATTTAAAAATGCTTATAAAGTAAACGGAAAGTACTCAGGTGTATAGTACATTAGCAACATTTGTGTGCCAAAATGTAAAGTTAGAGTCAACTCATTATCATTCTCAAAGAAGCACCAAAAAGGCAAAGAATGTATTTTGAATGAGAAGAAACTATCAAGATGAAAGTAAAAAATAGGAGGGGAAATCGTATGTTTCTATAGTATAAAGACTGCCTGTAGTAGCGACGTACACCTGGATTTGTAGAAACAGACAAAATTAACCCATACTGGAAAGTCACGTCACACGGAGTTTCACAAGATGGCATTTGACAAGAAACCAAGTACGGTTAAGGTTAAACGAACTAATTTATCAGCAAAAATACACAACACAAAAAAAGTGTACTTTTATAAAAAGGAAATGAATGGAGGTATGGTCAATTTGTATTTTACGCCTGTACTTTTTTTATGAATTTCCAGCTCATCAAGCGAAAGCGTTTCACAAAATTTTGAATTGCATGCAATTTTCATACAGTCAAATTCATTCTTGTTGTGTCTGTCATGGTACACATTAAGAATTTCGCATTTATTTTTATGTTGTCCGGTAGTATTTTTCTTTACGTTCACACTAAGAAAATGTGTTTTCAAATACATGTTTTTGACAACGTTTTAATATTTTTCTTCGTTATTACGTTTCCGGTGTCAAGCTCTTCTTCTCACTCAATAGCTGTCTGAGAGTGTGTGTACCTTTGTATGCTGAAAAGTAATAATAATATACCTGTCACATTCCTGGTACTGTCTTTTTTATGACAGGTAAGGGAAAAGAGTTGGACAAAAGCTATTCTTTGGCCATCAGTGTACAGGCGTAAAGGTAAACAAAATGTTACTGAAGTGCACGGATGGAAAAGAATTTTTCGCTGTAAATCAAATTATCCTTTATGAGTCATGAACATGTAATTTTCTACGAAACTCAAAAAAGGTTTTACTTTGATATTTTCCAATCATTGCTGTTGATATTTTGTTGTTGATTGAGTTGATTGTGATATGAAGGAGTGGCGTTTTCTTTGAAATATATTATGAAAGAAATATCAGCCAACATATATCCAACAACATATCATACGTGAATTGGACTGGAATTAGGCCGGAAAAAATCACGGATTTTCTTATTATGTATTGTCAAAGGAGTTTGCAAAGATATTAATTTTTNAATCACGGATTTTCTTATTATGTATTGTCAAAGGAGTTTGCAAAGATATTAATTTTTTATACAGTGTATTTACGAGCCAATGAAGTTCATAAGAGGCTTACTAGTAACACTGGTAAAGATAAAAGTCAATATTTAGAGCAAAATATCGATCCTGAGTTGTATAATAGTAAGTTATGTGTAATGTTGCCAGTTAGTGAAGTGATCAAGTCTGTATTTTATATATCTATCTTGATGAGAATGAGTATTCACTTTTGGTCAAGATATATCATGAAAGAGATTTATTTTTGGCATGCATTCTTCATAGGTATCCTTCCGGGATGACGAATTAAATGAAATCTCCTGTTGTACCAATTACACGTGTCTGACATTAAATTGAAGCTAATTAAATGGGATCATTTTGAAAATCACATGTACCCATATTACCAATATTACCAAACTATAACATCAAAATTTGAAAACTTGCTAATTAACAATTTCTTGCAAGCATCTACTATGAAATGTAATGAAGTTATATCTATCTTGATGAGAATGAGTATTCACTTTTGATCGAGATATATCATGAAAGAGATTTATTTTTGGCATGCATTCTTCATAGGTATCCTTCCGGGATGACGAATTAAATGAAATCTCATGTTGATACCAATTACACGTGTCTGACATTAAATTGAAGCTAATTAAATGGAATCATTTTGAAAATATCATGTGCCCATATTACCATACTATAACATCAAAATTTGAAAACCTGCTAATTAACGAATTTCTTGCAAGCATCTACTATGAAATGTAATGAAGTGATGATCCTTGATAATATTATCTTTCCACGCTCAACCCACGTTTGCTCGCGAAATGCGTCAATTGTAGAATCTATCAAAGTTGACTATAGTTTATCCGGTGGAGATAATTATTTCATTGTTATTTTATACTTGGCCGATTTTGTTGAACACAAAGCAGATTACCGATCCGAACACATAATTTACCTAGAATACTCACAAATGTGGGTTGTGATACTGGACTACATATACAAAAATAAACGTTGAATTGACGAGGAACAACGGATCACCAAACATTTGCCATAGACAAATCAATGTCAGAACTCGCAATATCAATTGCAGTATCATATGTAAAAGCTCATTTCAAACGATCTTGAAAATCCAAATGCAACTGATCACAATTTGTAACCTGATCGGTTCCTCCTATCATCATGTATCCAATTAGACCAATATATCAACAGTAAGCTTGGCTTTCACTGCCATCGTACATGTGTAAAACGTTAAGCTTTCTGCTGTCAGCACAACTTTTTGTTTTTGTTTACGTAAAATTGACTACAAGTTGTGATTTTCAATTCACAATAAAAGTTTTATAAATAGAAAACAAGTGAAATTTTCCAGTAAAACCATATAGCTCATTTGCCATAGACAAATCAATGTCAGAACTCGCAATATCAATTGCAGTATCATATGTATAAGCTCATTTCAAACGATCTTGAAAATCCAAATGCAACTGATCACAATTTGTAACCTGATTGGTTTCTCCTATCATCATGATCCTATCATCATGTCTCCAATTAGACCAATATATCAACAGTAAGCTTGACTTTCACTACCATCGTACATGTTTAAAACGTTAAGCTTTCTACTGTCAGCACAACTTTTTGTTTTTGTTTACGTAAAATTGACTACATGTTGTGATTTTCAATTCAAAATAAAAGTTTTATAAACAGAAAACCAGTTAAATTTTACAGTAAAACCATATCGCTACTATTTGTTTGAAGGTGAGCAAAAAACAAGACTGCGATTGCGAGTTTTCTAGTAGTCATTGGTATAAGAAGCGAGAGTATGCTCTTTTTGCACTTCAGTCCAAGAGCTTTTTTTACTCAGAGAAGCTATTGTTATCTAGTAGTAACTGTAAAATACACTCTTATTATACTATAGTAGAAGTGCCCCTATGTATCAAATTTCACCGTTGTTTCTCCTTTATTTTGAAATCGAGGCATTGTGAATCCCCTACTTATTATTTTGTACACAAGGTCATGTCTCAAAGAACTATGAATAATGAAGGAATTATTACAATGCAATGTTGAAAATGACATTGTTGTGAGCTATATACAATTTATACAAAGGCATGACTCTTGTATGCTACAAACTTGTATTTTCTAAATGACGGGAATATGATGGCTTTCCCCGCCTCATATCTTTGCATTTTCATTCTTTTATTCTGCAATACTCAAGGATCATAAAGGGAATAAAAAGAGTAATAATATATAATGCATACCAGAGAGGAGCAAGCAGTATCATTTCATGTACACAATATGTAACATGTCTCTTGTCTGGAGGAAACTGGTGGTGAAAAAATTTAAAAGCTTTGTGTTGTATTGTAGGCTGCCCCCCATTGTGTGCCAACTGATGCTGAGAGTTGTCAGCATTAATGGGAAGTTAGGACATGCATGGGAAATCAGCTTACCCTAGAGAAAGCCCTCTTTCAAGAACATCATCTATGTACGTACATGCCTCCCACATTCTTGTGCAAATTTTGTTGTAATGATTTTTTGTTATCTCATACGCTTTGTAATATCTGCCATTATCATAATATAAACGATGCCTATAGGATGGAGAGAGAGAATATAGTACAATGACATGGGGGAATGGATTAGTAAGAACATAGGTATTAGATTTTTTGCATGTACAATAACATGCAAAGTTTTCTTTTCATGCTCAATGAAATGGAATTGAGAGAGTGAAATATAGAAGATTGAACAACATTGAGCCACTCTAGAGAAAGCACGTGTATAAATGGCTTCGTAGCCATTGCCTGTGCCATCCTAACATTTTTGTTATTACTGCAAAATTGAAGGGCTAATAATAATATGAAAACTGGTTCGTACGCAAAAAAAGCACATTCTTTCAATTGCACACCAGAGTTTTGTAGATTCCAAAATACAAACAGTGTTATCGTAACAATGCCAATATTCATGCGTTCATTTGTATTGTGTACTTAAAATGGAAGACATGTGCTTCGATTGCAGAGGCTGCAGTAAATTGGTCGTTTATAAACATTGAAAGTGATTTAATTTTTCATTTCAAAATACACAAGCAGGTGTACCCATCGATCGAAATTTTAACGGTGACTGCATCATTCGGAAAAGCTGTAGCTGTTTGTGCGATGTACAAACGAAAAAAGCTTTGATTTTTTAAATGCAAAAGCAATTTATTTTTTAATGTAATTGGGTCAGTCAAGTCTGAAAAGCTTGCTACTCAGAGATTTTGGCAATGCTTCAAGTGACAAGCTAAATGTAAATACATTAAAAAAGGAAGACAGAATGACTAAATAAAGTGGCAGTACTGACAATAGCAGCGGCAATGACCATTGAATAATATGGTAAATATGTATGTTTCTGCTGGCTAAGAAACTAATTAAATACTATGCTAATGTTTGGTTTTTATGCCAGGATTCCATTGAATCCTTTACCGCTAATTGTTAATGATCGGGGGGACAGAATTAGGGTTGGGATAAATGGTATAACTTTTCAGTTTTCGTGGTGTGGTATTATACATACATAGATATAGAATACTATTTTGTACTTTTTACTTGTTAAAAAATCAGTTGCTCAATCACTAGCTTACGCTTTAGAACGTAGATTTTTTCGTCAATATAAAAGCGCTTCGCTTAAAGCTAAAATATTGCTGCAGCTACATATTGTATTGCTGTATATTAAGAGGAAAAAATCAGTATTTAATGACGTACCCTAGTGCTAATTTTATAGTATTCTAAATAAATGATGATAATTATTATCCTCAGAAACTTTTGTTCTTCCTAATTTCTTAAGCGTAAGAACTTTTTAAACTGAAAACTCAAGAATTTTTAGCATATTATCTTTTATGCTAACACAATTTTGCCACTAAAGGACAGTAGTTTGTTTTTGTTGCATAATGGAATTTCTGGCTGGTGTGATACTTTAAATGATGATGCTCCCTAACAGTAAATGAATTGTGCTCTATCCGACATTGTTATATGCTTATACAAAATGTTTTTTGACTGCAGGCATTATACAGTAGTGAGCTGAGTACTCGGTGGGTTCATGGCAGCGACAAAAAGTTCCACATTTCATGGTAGACGCAGAGAAAATTATGCACATAAACAAAAAAGTCTACACTTGTGTGTGCTTCGTATATCCAAAAGATTATAAAATCTTTCACTTTGCAAACAAACGTAAATGTAGAGTTTCGTGAAAATTAGTCTCAATGGGCGGTTTTGTCATCATTTATTATCACACCCCACTGATTTACTATTTATTTACTGAGCCTGTTTAGTCGTATATTTTATTGTAAGTCCCTTGTCCTGTGGATAATATTCGTAGGAGATTGTTTATGTACTTTTTGCTATTAGTTCTTACTGAAGTGTTACACATACATTTTACCAAAAATTTTCCAATTTTTACGTTTTCACGCGAATTTTTCATGCAAGAAAATACATGTGCACTGTACTGTATAAAATATATAGCCTGTTTAGTCGTATATTTTATTGTAAGTCCCTTGTCCTGTGGATAATATTCGTAGGAGATTGTTTATGTACTTTTTGCTATTAGTTCTTATTGAAGTGTTACACATACATTTTACCAAAAATTTTCCAATTTTTACGTTTTCACGCGAATTTTTCATGCAAGAAAATTCATGTGCACTGTACTGTATAAAATATATGTAATTTATTTTTGATTATTTATACTGTATTATTTAGTTAGCACCACGCGTAGATAGGAAGGGAAAGCAGTAAAGCATGTCACTTGCACACAATCTTGAAGACAAAGGAAAGAGAGAAATGGGCCTAGGGGTTAAGGGTAACTCTTAAAAATGTTTAAAGTGGAGCTGTAATGCAAAGCGCAATACTAAGTGGCAAAATACAAGGCTGTGTGAAAGAAAAAAATATGTTGAAACTTTCAAAGATTTTTTCTTCTTTCTCAAAACTCTTCCTTGTGTTATAGTTTGCTATTTTGCTAATGCTTGACTTTACATGATGTAATGCTAAAAATGGTGCAACATAGCTCTGGAACGTATCTACTTGATCTTTTTGGCCTTTACATTTTTACTCGCTAACTAGAAATGCTGATGATGCACTTTCAACATTATATGAAGTTACTTTGTACCACAGGAGATAATAACGCCGAAACCAAAGTCGTCAGTCGTCACCGCCATCAACGACCAACCATGTTCAATTTCTACCGCTATTAGTTTTGTTTCAACATTTCATAGTGTTGAACATGTACAAACTGTGTTCTTCTTTCCGCACATGTGGTTTTATTCAACTTGACTCGCTCATCGCTCCTTTAAAGATTTTTAAGTAGTTTGAGTCTTTTCTACTTGCATTTACCGCACGTATGAAAACTATAACTCTGAAAGTATACGTAAATCTATGTTCTTTCGTGCATAAATAACTTGCAATACTTTCCATGCAATGCAAACTGTGTAAAAATAATAATATTGCAAATTGTAATAGCGTGTCGCTTTGAATGGTTCACCGAGTCTAAGGCTATTAGGAGGACAGGATTACAAACATTAGAGAATATTGGAAATTGGAAAAAATATAATATGATGGAAAGATGTATTTAAGTACCAAGAGATGAGGAAATAAGACTCTAGTAGTAGCGTCACACTACCACCTTCATCTATTTTATATTACACCTAGGCCTAGTGACTTTTTGTCGTCTAGAAGTCAAACTCTGGAGGCTACACTTTAAATGTACTTTCTCAGAACATGGGTGTTGGTTTTACACGGCATTTCAACTCAAGTTCCAGTAAGTATCGAAGCAATAACACTATCTTTGCTCCATATAAAGAAAAGGTATATAAAAAAATTGCCAAATGATGCTACCGTTATGTCACCACCACCAGTTTATTTCTTGACACTACATTATATCGATCGTGTATACTGAACTCGGCTACTATACATAGGTACATGATGATGATTTTTTAAGTTTACGACTTTCTTAACCTTGCTTCTAATGCCCCTTTTGATGGTGTCATTTAAATGTACTTTCTCAGAACATGGGTGTTGGTTTTACACGACATTTCAACTCAAGTTCCAGTAAGTATCGAAGCAATAACACTATCTTTGCTCCATATACAGAAAAGGTATGTAAAAAATTGCCAAATGATGCTACCGTTATGTCACCAGTTTATTTCTTGACACTACATTATATCGATCGTGTATACTGAACTTGGCTACTATACATAGGTACATGATGATGATTTTTTAAGTTTACGACTTTCTTAACCTTGCTTCTAATGCCCCTTTTGATGGTGTCATTCTGGTTTCATTTTCATTCCTTCTTACTTCCAAAGTATGTGCCTCAGAGTATAGCAGGCATGGAACACTCATTTGAATACATCAATAATGCAAACAATACGGCCGGTAATTTTTGCGCATCTGTTCACAAAGGAAGGTTTCCAAAACAGATTCCGAACCTGATTTTTCAAAATGGTAAATGTATATGACATTCAATGAGGGTTCGTTTTCACATTAAGCTAAATAGTTTTATACTCATGTACATGTACACAACGGATGTGACAAGCAGATGTAAACTGGAAATGTCTGGACTAGAATATCGGATCCACAACAGATTGGATGTGATGTACTTATATTCTGTTGGTTTTTACTGCATTCCTCATTTATTTTTACCGCGTATATGCCATAGTGCATTCACTGTAAAATTGATAAACGTTTGAAATATGTTATGAGTCAAGTTTCAGCCATATTTCCCAGCTATTTATATGTGAACACGTAAAAAATCTATTCCACTGCTGATAATGCAAATTAAAACAGTTTCGGTAGAGTACAACACCTCGCAGATTGCAACCAAACAGACAGAATCCATATATTTTCTCTTCAGTGCACTATTCCCAGCCTTATACCCACACACTGTGCATGCACCTACTCACATAGCAGATGCATGTATACAGGGAAATGGTAATGTTTCACACAACAGAAAATTTTCATTTTTATGAAGCTTTTCCTGTCTTTCCTGATGCTATTACAAGGATTTTAGGGTATCAAAGTGTTAATGAGTACACGTTTTATGATCCCATAAAACCCCACTATTTAGGAGTTCCCAAAGTCATTGTTACGCCATTCCACATACAGAGAAAGCTAAAACATTAGCGTCACAAGACAAGGACAAGACCAAAGAACTCGACAAATAGCAGCAGTATCATCATTATTATCATCACCACACCACTCAACACATAACAGTTGTTTTGCTACAATAACAAATTCATTTTGGCAATTGTTGCTCCATGGTGGCATCAGGTAATAGGTTTACAGCCAGACAAATCTACTTTCCAGTTACAACACAAGACAAGTACTTGAAATTAATTACACCAATGAAATGGATAATAAGTTTGCCCTTTATATTCACTGCTGCTGCTGCTTGCCAATGGAACATGATGACATAACAAAAAAGCCATGCTTTTTGCATTGTGCAGCACAGTGGCCAAGATCATGCTAAGCTGATAACATGTTATTGTTATTGCCACCGCTGTGCAATTACTATGTTTGTTAATTTGCGGGGGGTTGCTGAAACTATTTTAATTGAGATTGAACTGGATGAACATGAGCATAACAATTATTATCTACAACCAAATTTAATTTCAATACAATCATTTATGCGGTGGCAGGGTATATAGTGAAAATTGCTAATTTTATTGCTGCCCTTGCCTTCACTCTTGATGTTTTCTCCTCAAAGACATGAGTCATGTCGTGCAGGGGAAAGTGATTCCAAGTTCAAAAAGCAAAACAAATAGTACAAAATATGTCTATTCGGCATTTGTCATAACTGTGGAAAACATAGGGAGTGCGTGATAGAGCTGACAAAAAACTCTTTTTGGTAATCCTTTTACGGCGATTTGACCATATGGAATTGGAACGAGTTCAGGCAGGCATTGGCTCAAGGCGAATTCCGTGACAAAAGCATGAAAAATGTAGTACAAGCTGTTACACATTTATTATGGAATTGGAACGAGTTCAGGCAGACATTGGCTCAAGGCGAATTCCGTGACAAAAGCATGAAAAATGTAGTACAAGCTGTTACACATTTATAATATGGACTTGGACTTGTGGGGATGTTCTGAGAAAAAATAAGAACAGCAAAACTAGATCCCTCTTCTTCTTACTACATCCAACTGATTGCTAGTTCCAACAACCGTGAAAGTGGGGAACTCAGTGACTAGTTTGTGCGGAACAAGTGAAGTAACAAGTAACATAGAAATGCAATTTACAAGGCATTTTTAGTAGAGTTCTGAGAGCCATAGCAGGAGGATGATCTGTGAAATTAGAAGAAAAATGGTTGATGGTATGCGGAGGAGGCAGAAGGATCAGTAAGAACTAACATGCTGGAAAAGTACTAGTTTTCTTGCTGGTTGGATTTTATTTTTGCAAAGTAGCAACACTATGCTCAAGCAGAATAATTTGATGTTTTATTATTAGACCTTGAGACAGACAATATGTTACGGTGCACTGTTATCCCATGACTTTGGGTCCCCAGTGATTTTACATGGAAATGTAATGCAAACTATGTTTCAAAGAGTTGCACTGCCAAGAAAACGCGTAGAAAGTTTCAAGTTTGTTGAAATCGAGCAATGAAACATCCACATTGACACAAGGCCGTTAATGAGGTGGATGTTGATGTTGACACAAAACAGCAGATATAGAACTGTATCTGGATCAAATGACTCTAAATGAGAACTTGATATGTGGAAATTATACTTATTTTCTTTTAATTTTAATGAACTGATTAAAACCAAAGAAAATGGCATTCAACCCGATCAGCAATTTATTTTTACCCATTTTCTCTAATACCAGCATGAAATTATTCAAACGTTAGTAATACCTAGACACCTAGAAGCATAATGAGCTGGTGGTAAGAAATAGAATACTTACTAATTGTTTTTCAATACATTTCAGACCACAGTCAACAAATGACTCTTTCAACTTTGTCACAACTAGACTCAACGAATAGATGATGTGAAAAAAAGTAGCGAAACACGCATACCTATTCCACAAACATAAGGAAAGTAAATGATTGAATCGAATTCATCGCGAAACGAACTTGTCTCGTAGTCGAAAATAAGGCACATTTATGTTTATGTCTATGGTAGAGTTTATTTTCTTTTTTTAAGAAAGTGCATTTGGAAGGAACCTGCTTCCAAGAACAGCTACAGAAAATGCCCTTAGGAATGTGCTACCTCCATTCGTCTACCTTCCCAAGTCAATCCCATTCTTGCCAATCAGCGTCTCAATGCATCTTTTGCACATTTGAAAACCTTTAGTAAAAGTTTGCATGCAAGGTTTTATTTGAAGATGTATGTAGAAAGTTTCTAACATAATCAAGTTATTAGAGTTCGTATGAAAACAGGAGTAGTAAGAGAAAAAAGTGTTTTATTCCATGTGTCGTTAAGAAAGTGCATTTGGAAGGAACCTGCTTCCAAGAACAGCTTGAGAAAATGCCCTTAGGAATGTGCTACCTCCATTCGTCTACCTTTCCAAGTCAATCCCATTCTTGCCAATCAGCGTCTCAATGCATCTTTTGCACATTTGAAAACCTTTAGTAAAAGTTTGTATGCAAGGTTTTATTTGAAGATGTATGTAGAAAGTTTCTAACATAATCAAGAATGTTATTATGAAAACACTCAGATTAAACCAGTACATATGTATAACAAAATCAAGTTATTAGAGTTCGTATGAAAACAGGAGTAGTAAGAGAAAAAAGTGTTTTATTCCATGTGTCGTATTTTTGAATTTCAAATGAAACGAAAATATTTATACAGAGAGACACATTCAGCATGTTGTATTAATTAATTAAAGGAATTGTAAAAAATTCCATCCGTCTCTTACTCAATAATGTTATTCTTGATTATATAGACTGAGCTGATGCGTAAAAACCTTTCATTGCCATACACTACGCATACTTTCTTTAACTTTCTTAGCAGTGATGATATAGGTAAGTATATATAGAATGCCAGTCAGACCTCAGTTTGTCTGTAGTATGCTGATAGGGGAAATAGTGGTGACTTAATCTTTTATCTTGCTGTTTTGAATTGAAGTACTCCCTTTTCTAGTAAAATTTGCTAGGCTGAACACCAATTAGATTTTGAGGAGAAAGAAAAGAATTACTATACGACTCGCTTTTGGATCCTACTCACATAAAACCCTCAAAATTCTACTCTATTGTCACTGGATTTTTTATCCGTTTAACACAACCTAAACTCTAATTCCCTTATTAATACATAATATTTGAATTTTTACAAGGGTTTTTATGACTTTTACATTTTATGACCGTCTTCTGTGATGGTATGAAAATAATAATAATAATTTATTATCTTTCTCCTCTCGACTTTCACTTTTCGTTAGGCAAAAAACATTTCCAAGTAAGTGTGCAAGTGATATATACGTTGGTGCCTGTCACTCGTTTACGGTAAAATTAATTTTCTCAGTCTCTTATTACAACATTCGCTCGCACGCGTGTTTGGCTTAAGGATCTGTAAAAAATACCTCACAGCTTATTGGGCAGTGAGGAGTAATTGCAACGTGAATACAAAATGTCTTAACCTGCTTTGCTTTTAGCACGTTCCTGGGCTTCTGGATATACCTACAGAGCTAATCGGAATAAATAATAGGACAAACGTTTGCCTGTATTTGGAAAAGAGAACACACTTTTCTTTAAAGCTTCCGTCTATAGATACACATACATACTGTCTTAACCTGCTTTGCTTTTAGCACGTTCCTGGGCTTCTGGATATACCTACAGAGCTAATCGGAATAAATAATAGGACAGACGTTTGCGGGTATTTGGAAAAGAGAACACACTTTTCTTCAAAGCTTTCGTCTATAGATACACATATATACGAGTATACGAGTACATATAAGACAATGTAAATAAAACGTCGTTCATTCCTGACCACGACTATTTTCCATTAGTTCAAGTCTTACAATCCTTACGACGACTCACAACAATGAGCCATCTTCTGGACTGTGTGTGTATACAATAGTATAAGCACATGCTTTTAGTTCAAATTAATCCTTTACGTGACATTTTTACTAGTTGCAATATTTAGTATATATAGGCTGGTAAATACGCGTCTTCCCATTTCTTATTGCTCCTACTTACTCCTAACTCGGCTCAACTTTCACTTATCACTATATAATCCAGAGCGCAGTGCTTTTTCTACACTTTTAACTTGGAATGCTTCAATAAGTCCTTCTTTTGAAAAGTAATCCTTTGATTCAGCGCGTACAAAAATGTTTCATCACTATTCAAACAGCATAATAAGTGTACTAAACCAAATATTATATTGTATGACGTAGCATGAAACCGGAAAGTGAACCAAGTGTGAAATTCTTATATGATTGGAACAGAGGAAATTGAAAATGGAAAACATGTTCATCTCAGCATCGTCCGCGTTCGCCGTAAAAGTTCATTCGTCATGTCATAATACACAGGACCGTCCATCATGATATGATGATGAATGAATGAATAAAACATTAGAGGCGGCAGCAGCACTGCTATTTTTAGATGGATGGTTTTAGAGGAAAAATTGGCTAACACAATGATGCGCCTTATTATTACGTGGGGAATGGGATACATGAAAAAGAGTGGGTGATGAAAACGGCAAAAAATAGAACGGCACCATTCATCCCGTTTCAGTGCACAATTTTAATGAATCTTATGATCTGCACCAATATAATATCCACCTTTTATTGCTATTATCCAGGTTAGTTATTAAAGGTATACATAAAAAGAAAAGAGGTACCTAGATAGTAGGAATTTTCAAAAAAAAACCTTTCACCATACGACACTGATGGATTATTAAATGGAAGTTCAAACAGTTTTGCCTGCTTGCTAAAAAACATTGCGTCTTCGCTGAAAGAAAAGTAGATGAATGGATTGTGCGTGGAAAACAGAGTGCAGAAAGGGAAGAATGTGACTTTTCTCGATGAATGCTGCTACTATTCATGTTTGGTCTAGATTTAAAATATTTTAAATGGGAAAATAATAAAAAACAGACATCAATGTACAATCAAAATCATAAGATTTTTTGAATAAAACGTACTATTTCGATTGTTGAAAAACAAGACGACTCATTTCTTTGCTGAACTTATGATGTTGGATTAAGCAAAAATTTGCAATCAAAATCAGTTCCTGAAAAATTCATTGAATTATGCAGCCACAACTACTAGAAGTACAACTTGTTAAAAATAATTATTTTTTTTGCCATCTCATTATTTGGATTTTGAATCTGTCTTCTTTGTAACTTTGTTTTTAAAGTTTTTTTATTACCAGCTTTTCCTCCATCTCATAGCAAAAATACTTGTATTTGACGCTTGATTTCAATCCCAGATTAAATTGAAAATAATCTTTTTTGCATAATATTGTACAGTGTACATAATAGAATCTCAATCCTTAAAATAGAAGGAAAGAAGCCACGCCATGAATCATGAATGACATTATAGTTATTTTCTGCGAGTGTGCCATATCACAAATCTTTACGCTAGATTCTGAGCTAAATTTTGGACCGTTTCTAAATCGATAAAAAACGTGGTATGGACTAATAACATGGAAATTTATACAATATTATATTGCAGTTTGCAGTATAAGTTGCAGCTAAGTCGTTTTTATGCGGTTTCATAGCTTCATCTGCTGCTCGCTAATAGTTTTTGATTGAAAACATATATTCAATTTGACTGAATATCTAGCAATTCTTTTATGAAATAAAATACTACACAATGGGTGTATCTTTTATGAATAATTGAATACTAAAACATTTTTACATTTTGGAGTGGGTGGGACTTCCTTGGAACTTTTGGATTTACAATAACGATGTACAAACCATAAGTTTCTATTGTCATTCATCGTTATATTCGTACTTTCCGTTGCGGGAAACATAATTTTCACCTGCATGCTTGATATTTATATCTATATGTTCTTCTGAAAAATTCAAAATTCACGTACCGGTGTAACTAAAAATAGGGAAAAAGTAGCAGCACAAAAAATCACAGTGTTTTCCGTTAAAAGTACAGTTGTCAGACGAAAACTGATAAAATATTATTTATTGCTCCGAGGTCACATGGACATGAGGCTGACATTAAAAAGTGAAAAAATATGAAGTTACCTATTCACAAAGCTGTCGTACCTGTTTGCATGAGTGGAGTTGCACAAATAAACAGTCTACTACATCTTACTGTAGAATTTGCCAAAATTTGGTTTATTCCGTATGAAAAAATAAATCAAGTAGCGTAAAACCCCAAAAGCACTAGCTAA